>CM042408.1:1991280-2001280 GCA_023634145.1 Thymallus thymallus | reverse complement strand
CATGGATGTGTTTAGCTTTGTAAAGATGCCAAAGCTGTCAGGGTGAGTCTAATGGATGCTGTTTAATTTGCCTGTCTACTTCCATGCCACTTGTGTAATAAGCGATGGTACATCCTTTACCCAGAGGCACGATTCACATAGAAACAGCGGATTTAAAAAGCACCATTTAGAATGGAATCTGGTGTAATGTTTGTAGGAACTGCACATACTGTTAAATTATTATTATAATGACTTAATCTGAGCGCTGTCACATGCGTTTCATGTGAGATGTATGGAGAGAGCGAGAGAGAGAGAGAGGGATAGAGCGGGGGAGGAGGAGAGGGGGAGTTAGCAACAGAGACTGAAGTGAAGTGTTCCATGTGTCTAAACTTAATGAGGTGCATTTTTCAGAATGTGAATATATGGTCCGTTTTCAATCTGGCATTACACATTCAGACTCAGTTGAATATGTAATGTTGTGTTTTAGGGTGGGGTTTATAGCATATGCACATACTCATGAATTATTGGGTGGCAGTGACACTTACTGTCATGGAAATTCATATTATATTATATTATTCTATATTATATATATTATATTATTATTATATAGTACCATTTTTCAATGGAATATTCATTATTTATACAGGAGTGTTAATAAGGTTTTATTTCTGAATAAATCAACCGTGTAAAATAATGAGGTGTAGAGGGTGAACAGGAAGGGGGATAGGACCGTTTCCTGGGGGGCCCCTGTGTTGCTAACTGCCCGTTCTGACACACAGCTCTGTAGCCACACAAATTGTGGCCTACCGGTCAGGTAGTCCGTAACCCAGGAGTCTAAGGGTGCTTCCACTTTCATACTCCTCATCTTCTCACCCAGGAGCAGGGGCTGAATGCTGTTGAAGGCACTGGAGAAGTCAAAAAACATAACCCTCACAGTGCTACCTGTGTTGTCCAGGTGAGAGTAGGCCCTCTGCAGAAGGTAGATGATTGCATCATCCACCCCGATGTTGTGCTGATATGCGAACTGCAGGGGGTCCAGTGATGTACACACCAGGGGTCTGAGGTGAGCGAGGACTAACCTTTCCAGGGTCTTCATGATGTGGGATGTTAGCGCTACAGGTCTGAAGTCATTCAGGACAGTGGGGTGCGCCTTCTTGGAAACTGGGACCAGGCTGGATGTTTTCCACAGCACACCTTTCTAGGCTCAGGCTAAGGTTGAGGAGGTGGGGAGGTGGGGGGAAGGGGGGTGTTGAGGATCAGTCCAGAGGGAGCGGGGGTGGGGAGAGGGGAGAGGGTCGCAGATTGTCTCAATGGAGTTGTCGTGTGCAAAGGGGGGGGGGTTGGACAGCCATGAGGGTGTGTAGGCCTGGAGAGCTGTATGGGAGGTGGACAGGGCTAATATCGAACCTGTTAAAAAATTGGTTCTGCTCATTGGCTCTGTCCTGGGTCCCCTCCGTCTGCCCACTGTTTGACTTTTTGAAGCCAGTGATATTTCTCATACCAATCCACACCTCTCTCACCTGGCTCTGCCTCAGCTTGTCCTCTATCTTCTCCTTATACCCTCTCTTCCCCTCAGCAATCTGCAACTTCAGCTCCCTCTGGATGCATTTCAATTTGTCCCTGTCCCCCTCCTTGAAGGCCCTCTTCTTCTCATTCAGCAGGGCCTTCAGGTCACTGGTGACCCAAGGATTATTATTTGGAAAACAGAGTACCTGCCTGGTGGGTACAGTGTTGTCTACACAAAAATTGATATAGTCCGTTATGCAGTCTGTAAATCCATCAATGTCCTCCCCATGAGCCTCACAGGGCACATCCCAGTCTGTTGTCTCAAAGCAGTCCTGTAGGGCTTCATTTGCCTCCAGAGACCATCTCCTAATGGTCCTAGTGGTCGCTGGCTGCTGTTGGACCATAGGCCTGCAGAGTGGGATGAGGTGGACAAGGTTGTGATCCGATCTACCGAGGGGAGGGAGTGCAGTGGAGTTGTATGCATCCTTCACATTAGCATATAACAAGTCCAGAGTTTTATTATTCCTGGTTGGGCACTTCACGAACTGTTTGAACGTGGGCAGCGTTGAAGAGAGAGATGCATGGTTAAAATCACCAGAAATGGCAAAGAACGCACTGGGATCCGCTGTAACCTCGCGATATCAGAGTGGATGACGTCACACGCTGTGTTTGTGTCAGCGGAGGGCGGGATATAAACAATAACAGCAATGGCCGCCATGAATTCCCTCTCAGGCTAACGGCCAACAGCTCAATGTACAGGCTACAAAACTGTTCCTTAACAGTAATGTGTCTCGGATTACACCATCTGTTGTTAACTAATAAAGACAGCCCCCCGCCCTTACTCTTACCGGAAGAAGCGCTATCCCTGTCCGCTCTAAGGGTCTGGAAACCGCCGATAGTGACGTTCTCTATGGGGATGTTATCATTCAGCCACGTCTCAGTCAGACACTAGACTAGCTTCCCTGTAATCCCTCTGTCCACGGACTAGACCCTCGAGTTAATCTATCTTGTTATGTAGCGATCTCACGTTACCCATAATGATAGACGGGATAGCCGGCCTGTACTTCCTAAGTTTTGCTTTACACTTCAATCCCGCCTTGCATCCACACCTTTTCAACTTGTCCGGAATAACAAACTTTTCCCTGGGGTGCAGCAGCGCTGAGTGAGCTAAATCCAGGAGCTGGGCTCGGTTGTAAATAATTGAGGACTTGCATGTACATCCGGCGCTGCTAAACGTAAGAAAAAGTGCCTCAGTGATAAAAAGGACCCCTAAAACCTTCGTAAAACCGTAAAACAACAATTGACGCACAAACAATGGGAGCTGCTTAACAGGCGACCACACAGGGCGGCACCAATACAAAGGAGGTTGCAACGTGATGTTGTCAACATATTACTTGCACAAACTAGTAATTTACAAACCTCTGAGGTTCAAGGGAGCCACTGGCTGATTTTAGCTTGACTACAGTGCAATGCAGTTATAAATAGACTACAGCATAAAGTGAGAGGAAAGGTGCCTTGAATATGTCTGTCTGTCTGTCTGTCTGTCTGTCTGTATGTCCTAACAGTTCTGAGAAAGATTAATACGTTTTCCACACAGACAGTCACCTTTTGCCACTGTTGGGATTTCTGCATTTTCTTTGATCAGAATCTAGGTAATCTTCCTGAGGGATTTGGTTCCATTAGCAACACTGCATGTTTATGGCTGGGATATAATCAGTTCATCATCTAACCTCATATCATATTTAATCAAATTTCACTCTCAAGCCATTTCCTGTTACAACAAACGTAAATAATGAAACACAAGTAGGATGATTCACTGAAATGAAAAGTAAATTAGAAAATGGTGTTGATTTCTGAATATTCCTTATATTTCTACTAGGGATGATTAACTGATGAGTTTATCCAGAACAACTTCATGTGTCTGTAAAATATATATATATTTTTTTATTCACACATTTTAGAAGTGTATGAACATTTTATTGTATATGTTTTATGCTATATACAGTATTCATTGTTTAGCTGGAATGGAATGTTTGTATCCTGTATATTTGACTGTGATATGTGGATGTCTCACCTAGCTATCTTAAGATCAATGCACTTTTGTCAGATACTGTAAGTGGCTCTGGATAAGAGCATCGGCTTAGTGACAAATTGTCAATTGTATCTCATATTACTGTATTCAATTATTTTGTATGCATTTTTGTGAGGTGTATATATAGCATCTTGCAAGAAAATATGATTATTTGTCTCTCTGAAAAGAAACCATCAAGTGATAGATTTGAAAGAAATACATGTCTGTTATTGAACATGGCCTTGGCATGATTAGATAGTGAAAAAACACACCTATCATAATTTCCTCAATCAGTTGATATTTAAATATTGATGCAGAATAACTGCTGCGTGTTTTGGGAAACAAAAGAAGGGAGGACCCACGTCTTTTTATTATTATTATATATTTGGAACTGACAGCGTTTTAACTACTTTGCAGATAGGAAACAAACAGACAATCATAATATCAGTAATAAATATACAATTCCCTGTTTATCCTTCAAAACTAACTTTATCAGAGATTTTAAAAATAGGTTATATTTGACTCAACGTTCCATGACGTATAGTAAGGAATTGTTGGCAGAATAGATGGATGCAGTTCAATGCATGATTCATATAATTCACCATTACACTTCTTGGTAGTCCAGAATATAATGTTATCAGGTTGTAAATCACACCTGGCCTGGTACATTGTTTACTGCCTCCATTCATTCTGGATGCACGGAAAACGGTAACTAATGCGGGAAATGTCAGTATTAGCATACTCATGCTCATGAGTATGAGCAAGGGCAATGATCACATGTCAGTCATAACGTGGCTAATAGGCTAGCGCACATGCGGCAAGGCCCACGGGCCAAATAGGACACACAAGTGAGAATAAATGAGTCAACAGTTGAGTCATCTACTAATTATAATTATAAAATTGATCAGAAATACAGTGTAGACATTGTTAACGTTGTAAATGACTATTGTAGCTGGAAACGGCTGATTTATATTGGAATATCTACATAGGTGATGTAATGGCACGTCCAATGGCACGTTGTGTTAGCTAATCCAAGTTTATCATTTTAAAAGGCTAACTAATCATTAGAAAACCCTTTTGCAATTATGTTAGCACAGCTGAAAACTGTTGTGCTGATTAAAGAAGCAATAAAACTGGCCTTCTTTAGACTAGTTGAGTATCTGGAGCATCAGCATTTGTGGGTTCGATTACAGGCTCAAAATGGCCAGAAACAAAGAACTTTCTTCTGAAACTCGTCAGTCTATTCTTGTTGTTCTGAGAAATAAAGGCTGTTCCATGAGAGAAATTGCCAAGAAACTGAAGATCTCGTACAACGTTGTGTACTACATCCTTCACAGAACAGCTCAAACTGGCTCTAACCAGAATAGAAAGAGGAGTGGGAGGCCCTGGTGCACAACTGAGCAAGAGGACAAGTACATTAGAGTGTCTAGTTTGAGAAACAGACGCCTCACAAGTCCTCACCTGGCAGCTTCATTAAATAGTACCCGCAAAACACCAGTCTCAACGTCAACTGTGAAAAGGCGACCTCGGGATGCTGGCCTTCTAGGCAGAGTTGCAAAGAAAAAGCCATATCTCAGACTGGCCAATAAAACTAAAACATTAAGATGGGCAAAACAACACAGACACCGGACAGAGGAAGATGTGGCTTTACAGCATCATATGTACCTAAGTGGACGTTATGAAGGGCCACATTTTCTTCTAATAAATCAATGGGCTGCAATTTAGTGATATTTTTTCAATATGGCCCATGTATTGATTGAGTTTGACACCCCTGGCACTGGGCTAGTGTATCTATTTATTTAGCAAGCAAAAAAAAAAGAACCTAACGTTAGCTAGCTAGCTAGCAGCTGGGAGGATTGGGTGAGTGACAGACACGGGAGTTCCTATGCGCTTACACACATTTTTTACATGGGTGTAACAGTAAAGACCATATGCAGCTCAAGAGTTTCAAGTTTGGGGAAGCTTACAATTTGTCCAACCATTTCTACCGATCTGTGTGCCAGTTATGAATATTTATATATTTTCACATTTTCGTGGAACAGTTTCATTTCAATAATAACGTTTTCATTTCTCAAAATCATTGTCACGTGGTTAATCATAAAATAAGTTAAATGATAGAAATCACATTGATCCATGCTAAAGAAATGAGAGCATAGAACTCAGAGATAGTCTATAGTCTATAGGGCTATAACTTCCATCATCAACTTAGCAACATTGTATCAACAAGCCTATTTCTTCTTCTTCTATGATATCATGGCGGTCCACAAACATTTGTTTAAGTGCATGCCGCCCCCTACTGTGCTGGAGTGTGTGGTAAATCATGATCTGCCCAATTCTCTACTACCATGAAAATATAAAAACCAAATAAATCCTTACTAACTTCTACCACAGGCCTCTCCCTCCCCATTAAACTGTATCTGTATCATGCTGAAACTCTCCAGCCTTAGGATTGTTCAGCATGTCTACAACCATTTCAACAGTAACATCTGTTAGCCCCAATAACTATTTTGCATCTCCACAATAACCTTTAACCTGTCATTTCTGCTTTCAACAACCCCAGTCGTATTGATAACCTTACCAATTAAAGCTATGAAGTCAACTTTATTCATCATCAAAGTGTCCTTTGTTACAGCACATTTTAATTTTTTTATTTCACCTTTATTTAACCAGGTAGGTCAGTTGAGAACAAGTTCTCATTTGCAACTGCGACCTGGCCAAGACAAAGCAAAGCAGTGCTACAAAAACAACACAGAGTTACACAGTAAACAAACATAGTCAAAAATACAATAGAAAATCTATATACAGAGTGCAAAATGTAGTGCAAAATGCAGTAAGGTTAGGAGGTAGGACAATAAATAGACCATAGTGGTGAAATAAATTACAGATTATCATCATTAACACAGGAATGAAGAATGTGCAAATTATGATGTGCAAATAGAGATACTGGAGTGCAAGATTAGCGAAAATAACAAAAATAAATATGGGGATGAGGTAGTAGTGTGGGCTATTTACAGAAGGGCTGTATACAGGTGCAGTGATCGATAAGCAGCTTTGACAGCTGATGCTTAAAGTTAGTGAGGGAGATAGGAACCTCTAGCTTCAATGATTTTTGCAATTCGTTCCAGTCATTGGCAGCAGCGAACTGGAAGGAATGGCGGCCAAAGGAGGTGTTGGCTTTGGGGATGACCAGTGAGATATACCTGTTGGAGCGCATGCTACGGGTGGGTGTTGCTATAGTGATCAGTGAGCTGAGATAGGGCGGGGATTTACCTAATAAAGACTTATAGATGACCTGGAGCCAGTGGGTTTGGCGACGAATATATAATGAAGGCCAGCCAACGAGAGCATACAGGTCGCAGTGGTGGGTAGTGTATGGGGCTTTGGTAACAAAATGGATGGCACTGTGATAGACTACATCCAATTTGCTAAGTAGAGTGTTGGAGGCTAGTTTGTAAATGACATCACCGAAATCAAGGATCGGTAGGATAGTCAGTTTTACAAGGGCATGTTTGGCAGCATGAGTGAAGGAGGCTTTGTTGCGAAATAGGAAGCCGATTCTGGATTTAATTTTGGATTGGAGATGGTTGATGTGAGTCTGGAAGTTGAGTTTATAGTCTAACCAGATGCCTAGGTATTTGTAGGTGTCCACATATTCTAAGTCGGACCTGTCGAGAGTAGTGATGATAGTCCGGTGGGCGGTTGCGGGCAGCGTTCGATTGAAACGCATGCACTTCGTTTTACTAGCGTTTAAGAGCAGTTGGAGGCCACGGAATGAGTGTTGTATTTCATTGAAGCTTGTTTGAAGGTTAGTAAACACAGTGTCCAAAGAGGGGCCAGATGTATACAGAATGGTGTCATCTGCGTAGAGATGGATCAGAGAGTCACCAGCAGCGAGAGCGACATCATTGATGTATATAGAGAAAAGGGTTGGCCCAAGAATTGAACCCTGTGGCACCCCCATAGAGACTGCCAGAGGATCGGACAATAGGCCCTCCGATTTGACACACTGAACTCTGTCTGCAAAGTAGTTAGAGAACCAGGCAAGGCAGTCACTTGAGAAACCAAGGCTGTTGAGTCTGCCAATAAGAATGCGGTGATTGACAGAGTCGAAAGCCTTGGCCAGGTCGATGAAGACGGCTGCACAGTACTGTCTTTTATCGATGGCGGTTATGATGTCGTTCAGTACCTTGAGCGTAGCTGAGGTGCACCCATGACCAGCTCGGAAACCAGATTGCATAGCAGAGAACATAGCAGAGAACATAGCAGCATAACATTCATGAGAACAAGATTTCTGATCAGGCCTCGAAACCATACCTGGACTAGTAGAAACACCAGCCCAGACATTAGGTCCACTTAGTACAGGACCAGTAGAAACACCAGCCCAGACATTAGGTCCACTTAGTACAGGACCAGTAGAAACACCAGCCCAGACATTAGGTCCACTTAGTACAGGACCAGCTATGGAAACACCAGCCCAGACATTAGGTCCACTTAGTACAGGACCAGTAGAAACACCAGCCCAGACATTAGGTCCACTTAGTACAGGACCAGTAGAAACACCAGCCCAGACATTAGGTCCACTTAGTAAAGGACCAGTAGAAACACCAGCCCAGACATTAGGTCCACTTAGTACAGGACCAGTAGAAACACCAGCCCAGACATTAGGTCCACTTAGTACAGGACCA
This sequence comes from Thymallus thymallus, assembly GCA_023634145.1. Classification (NCBI taxonomy): domain Eukaryota; kingdom Metazoa; phylum Chordata; class Actinopteri; order Salmoniformes; family Salmonidae; genus Thymallus; species Thymallus thymallus. The sequence goes on along the minus strand of CM042408.1, from coordinate 1,993,039 downwards.
GTCATGGAAGCTCCATCATTCTGCCCTTTAGTTCAACCAATCTGTTTTACAGCCTCTGCATATGATACATCATGATTGATTATATATCTCAAATGCTGCACTATGTTCCCCCCCCTCCACAATTAAAACACTTCACCTTCACATTGCTCCCACATTTCACCCTAAACATGTTCTCTCCACACTTGGCACTACTGTTCTTTCTTTTACATTGAACAGCTACATGTACCATTCTTTGACATTTAAAACACTACAATGGGGGATGGGGAACATTCTCTGACATTGAAACTAAGGAATCCTAGCTATACTTTTTCAGGCATAACCTTCTCAGACCTTAGCAGCACTGATGGGCTTTCACTTCTTCGACCTTTCCGACTGATCAACCTTTCGGCCTCAATCACTCTTCCTCCCTTCACATGTTTTTAATATCATCTGTGGACGTAGATATCGGGACCCCAGTGACGACTCCCCTCAATCTAGCATATGGACATAGTTAATGCTTTTCGACTTCAACCAGCGTGTCGTGATCGTGTCTGGTGTGGCTGGGCAAAATCAACATGCACACGATGGCGCTCGCGGACGCACGCACTAGCTCGCTCGCCCGGTCTAGTTAGCATGTATCATGCTAACCCCACCGCTCGCTCGCGGTGCAAAATAAATGTACACATACATTAAATCATTGCACCCACAATGCTTCCGCTCTTCAACGAGCTTCCGCGTAGCCAGGTTGGGTAGGTTACTGGGTAGGAATTTTCCCAAACATTCTATGAATGTATGAATTATGCTAAAACGCTGTCAGTTCCACTTCAATTCATGTCACTTTTGCTCCACACTGTTTTCATTTCATGGCAGTGTTTATGATGTTACTCTTGTTGAGGCACCACTGTCACTGTTAATAATGGAGCCTGTGATTATGGCCTCCAACTGTACTGCTACATGGGCTTCCTCTACCGCCAGCCTACGGAGCATTCTACTCTCTAGTTATCTTATCATGACAAATTGAATGTTTTAGAATGTGCTAGACTGTACATGTGTGTTTCAGAGACCCAGGAGAATAAAGGTCTCTTTTAGGCTTATCTCTATATCACGACGTTCCGTCGTCTCAGCTGGCACACCAAAGAGCTTGTTCTAGCCTTGATGTTCTGCCACTGCAGCAATGGCAGTTTTATTTGTGCAAATGCTCTGAAACACATGACTAATGTTAATGCTCTGAAACACATGACTAATGTTAATGATCTGAAACACATGACTAATGTTAATGATCTGAAACACATGACTAATGTTAATGATCTGAAACACATGACTAATGTTAATGATCTGAAACACATGACTAATGTGAATGCTCTGAAACACATGACTAATATGTTATAGCGGTCCGAAGAGGCGATCGTTAGTACTCATTGTTATGCACTGAAGGGGGCGCAAAGGATTATGGGACAATCAAAATTCAGCACTAAAGCAGTGATGTGTGTTCATGTTTCGTTATTCTAGTTGATATATGTGGTTATTGAAGTTATGGGTTGTTTGTGTTCAGGGGATTGGAACAGTTTGAGTTTGAACAATGACCGAGCCTTATATGGTTTCAGTCCTGCAATAAAGAGCTACGACGCTAATATTTGTGAAAACTCTTCACAGTTTTGTTCTGCCGAGTTTACTTTAGTTTATTAAGTAAACATTTTCTTAAACTCTATTTGTTGAACTGTATTGTTGGTTAAGGGCTTGTTAGTAAGTATTTCACTGTAAAGTCTACACCTGTTGTATT
>CM042408.1:1728780-1986280 GCA_023634145.1 Thymallus thymallus | reverse complement strand
CCCATAGTGTAGTACATGCCCATAGTGTAGTACATGCCCATAGTGTAGTACATGCCCATAGTGTAGTACATGCCCATAGTGTAGTACATGCCCATAGTGTAGTACATGCCCATAGTATAGTACATGCCCATAGTGTAGTACATGCCCATAGTGTAGTACATGCCCATAGTGTAGTACATGCCCATAGTGTAGTACATGCCCATAGTGTAGTACATGCCCATAGTGTAGTACATGCCCATAGTATAGTACATGCCCATAGTGTAGTACATGCCCATAGTGTAGTACATGCCCATAGTGTAGTACATGCCCGTGGCAACAATATCAGCACTTACCAAGACAAATAAGGAAACTGTAGTTTTCAGCTCTTTTGAAATAATGTTAAAATATGTAATAGATGGTGTTGCCCAGGGGCAGAATCCAAATACAAAGTGCTAGATACCAATAGCTCCCTTCCTTACTGTATGGAAGACAACTGTGAACTATTCATACCACTGTTGGGTCTGCATTTGGCTTTGTTGTCTGTGTTAATTATAATTCCCCATACTGAACACGTGTGATGTAGGTGGTTTACACCATTCTGTTACCATTACAGATGTAGGTGGTTTACACCATTCTGTTACCATTACAGATGTAGGTGGTTTACACCATTCTGTTACCATTACAGATGTAGGTGGTTTACACCATTCTGTTACCATTACAGATGTAGGTGGTTTACACCATTCTGTTACCATTACAGATGTAGGTGGTTTACACCATTCTGTTACCATTACAGATGTAGGTGGTTTACACCATTCTGTTACCATTACAGATGTAGGTGGTTTACACCATTCTGTTACCATTACAGATGTAGGTGGTTTACACCATTCTGTTACCATTACAGATGTAGGTGGTTTACACCATTCTGTTACCATTACAGATGTAGGTGGTTTACACCATTCTGTTACCATTACAGATGTAGGTGGTTTACACCATTCTGTTACCATTACAGATGTAGGTGGTTTACACCATTCTGTTACCATTACAGATGTAGGTGGTTTACACCATTCTGTTACCATTACAGATGTAGGTGGTTTACACCATTCTGTTACCATTACAGATGTAGGTGGTTTACACCATTCTGTTACCATTACAGATGTAGGTGGTTTACACCATTCTGTTACCATTACAGATGTAGGTGGTTTACACCATTCTGTTACCATTACAGATGTAGGTGGTTTACACCATTCTGTTACCATTACAGATGTAGGTGGTTTACACCATTCTGTTACCATTACAGATGTAGGTGGTTTACACCATTCTGTTACCATTACAGATGTAGGTGGTTTACACCATTTTGTTACCATTACAGACTGTGAGAGATGTTGCCTTGTTTGGAACACAAACAAGCCTCTGTGAGAGTATACCCTGTCACCCTAGTATTTCAAACAGAGTTTCAGGAGTACTCCTCATGCCTCTGTGAGAGTATACCCTGTCACCCTAGTATTTCAAACAGAGTTTCAGGAGTACTCCCCATGCCTCTGTGAGAGTATACCCTGTCACCCTAGTATTTCAAACAGAGTTTCAGGAGTACTCCCCATGCCTCTGTGAGAGTATACCCTGTCACCCTAGTATTTCAAACAGAGTTTCAGGAGTACTCCTCATGCCTCTGTGAGAGTATACCCTGTCACCCTAGTATCTCTGTTCTTTGGAATCTGTTGTGGACATAGTTGTAGAGTCAAGGTAAAGGTCATGGTTTGACTAAAGGGATAACGTGTTGCAGCAGTTGCTGCCAGTCAGTTCAGTGTGCTGTTTCAGCACTGATTGACAGGACAGCTCCCAGAGAGCAGCATTTTGTGGAATGTGTGTGTGTGTGTGTGTGTGTGTTTGTTAGGCTTGGGGCGGTATACCATACATACAGCGTACCAGGGTATTTTTAATTACTGATGGTAGGATTTTCAATACCGTCCCACATTTTCCCCCAAAAACCATTCTCACAAAAATTCTATTGATTCACATTGGATGTTTTTTTACAAAGAGCACATGGAGCCAACAGAAGTTTCATGACATGACATCCACTGTTGAGCAGCACAAGAGAGGTGATCAAGTTACACTTAAAATTCACTTACTACTGTTGGCCAGCTCAATATAAAATAACTCCAAGATAACTATCTAGCATGTGCCAAAATACATTTTCTCCAGCTCAAGGCCCCAGCTATGAATTTGGTTTGGTAATTCTCTAGCTAATTATCTGGGCATTTGGATTGATAAGGATTTAACGTTTCAAAAACATATTGATAGTTAAAAAGTGAAGATATAAAGTGGGCTTCTTTTATAGGGAATAAATCTTACCTCTTCCTAAACAGCAGGAATCAGATTGTACAGTACAGTCAACCTCCCTGCCAGTTGTTGACTATGGTGACACCATTTACCAGAATGCAGCAGCCACTACTCTAAAACCTTCGGATGCCGTCTACCATAACGCCCTTCGCTTTATCACAGGGGACAGTTTTAAAACACACCACTGCATCCTGTATCAGAAGGTTGTCTGGTCCTCATTAAAGTCCCGTAGACGTCTCCATTGCTCCCTGTTTGTTTAGCTCTACTACACAAGCTCCTACCTCACTTCACTGTTGAAGTATACAAATATGAGTTACCAAACGCAGGGTTGGTTAACTCTTGAGGTTCCTAAGGTATCCAGAGAATCAGGTAAATCCACTTTGAGTTTTAATGCACCTCACTGCTGGAGCAATTTACAAAACATAACATTTGAATGTTCTGGTGTCTCTCGGGCAATTTGAAGTATTGTTTGAGGACCTAGTAGCTGAGGAATGTTGGAACTGTTTTTCTTAAATGATTTATTGTGTTGTATTTGTATTTAATTTGACATTGTATTGGTTGCTGTTTTGTTTCATATAATATTTGATTGTTGTGTTACGTTGATCAGGGCACCCTTGTGAATGAGACCCTGGTCTCAATGTGTTTCCCCTGCATAAATGAAGAATACAAACAATTATTTAAAGTAATTGGTGGCTAGCTTGCAAGATCAAGCACCTTGGTTACAGCAGAGACAATCAATCCCCTCCTGGATACAGTGTGTGAGTAGCCTTTTGAGATTGTTGTATATCTTTATGAGCTGGGTTGTCTGACCTTGCATTTTGTTTATGTTCGCATGTGCTTGTTAGCATTTAGTTAGCATCTGCTATAAGAATTAGCATTTTTACTCTTTAAACTGCCGATTGCACATTTAAGGATAACTGTGTTCCACCCCACAAGCGTAATGAATTTCCGAAGTTATGCCTTTTGCGGTTTATAATTATGTGTGTCTTGTTAGAGCCGTAATGGCCGACAGCTACTTGATGTCAGTGCCAGTGTCCGGCTTTAGTTTCACTACACAGCCTACAGTTATGGAGATTGTCCCTGTGAATTATTCAGACAGAGTGGAGCGGTCCTGTGTTCCAATGCTCCTGCTAGGTGTAGTCTAGGGGTAGTCTAGTGGTAGTCTAGGGGTAGTCTAGGTGTAGTCTAGGTGTAGTCTAGGGGTAGTCTAGGTGTAGTCTAGGTGTAGTCTAGGTGTAGTCTAGGGGTAGTCTAGGTGTAGTCTAGGTGTAGTCTAGGTGTAGTCTAGGGGTAGTCTAGGTGTAGTCTAGGTGTAGTCTAGGTGTAGTTTAGGTGTAGTCTAGGTGTAGTCTAGGTGTAGTCTAGGGGTAGTCTAGGTGTAGTCTAGGTGTAGTCTAGGGGTAGTCTAGGTGTAGTCTAGGGGTAGTCTAGGGGTAGTCTAGGTGTAGTCTAGGTGTAGTCTAGGGGTAGTCTAGGGGTAGTCTGTGTGTAGTCTAGGGGTAGTCTAGGTGTAGTCTAGGTGTAGTCTAGGTGTAGTCTAGGTGTAGTTTAGGTGTAGTCTAGCTGTAGTCTAGGTGTAGTCTAGGTGTAATCTAGGGGTAGTCTAGGTGTAGTCTAGGTGTAGTCTAGGTGTAGTTTAGGTGTAGTCTAGGTGTAGTCTAGGTGTAGTCTAGGTGTAGTCTAGGTGTAGTCTAGGGGTAGTCTAGGTGTAGTCTAGGGGTAGTCTAGGTGTAGTCTAGGTGTAGTCTAGGTGTAGTCTAGGTGTAGTCTAGGTGTAGTCTAGGTGTAGTCTAAGGGTAGTCTAGGTGTAGTCTAGGGGTAGTCTAGGTGTAGTCTAGGTGTAGTCTAGGTGTAGTCTAGGGGTAGTCTAGGTGTAGTCTAGGGTAGTCTAGGTGTAGTCTAGGGGTAGTCTAGGTGTAGTCTAGGGGTAGTCTAGGTGTAGTCTATGTGTAGTCTAGGTGTAGTCTAGGTGTAGTCTAGGTGTAGTCTAAGGGTAGTCTAGGTGTAGTCTAGGGGTAGTCTAGGTGTAGTCTAGGGGTAGTCTAGGTGTAGTCTAGGTGTAGTGTAGGTGTAGTCTAGGTGTAGTCTAAGGGTAGTCTAGGTGTAGTCTAGGTGTAGTCTAAGGGTAGTCTAGGTGTAGTCTAGGTGTAGTCTAGGTGTAGTCTAGGTGTAGTCTAGGGGTAGTCTAGGTGTAGTCTAGGTGTAGTCTAGGTGTAGTCTAGGGGTAGTCTAGGTGTAGTCTAGGTGTAGTCTAGGTGTAGTCTAGGAGTAGTCTAGGTGTAGTCTAGGTGTAGTCTAGGTGTAGTCTCTGCCACCTACCAACACCAAGCCTTCAGGAGATTTACTCTACATGTACAAGACATGTCCTCACCATAATATGGTTGGGAATGACAAAGAGAGAAAGAAGGGGAGAAAGGGAGGGAGATAATGAAGGGGAGAAAGGGAGGGAAATAATGAAGGGGAGAAAGGGAGGGAGATAATGAAGGGGAGAGAGGGAGGGAGATAATGAAGGGGAAAGAAGGAGGGAGAAAAAAAAAGGGGAGAGATGAGTTTAGTCATGACGTTCCTATTCCACTGAAAAAGGATAGCTCCTCTGACTGCATATAGTCTAGAGACCATTGGATTCTTAGGGTCGATTGTTGGTTTGATGTGGGTTTGATGTTGATTTGATGTGGGTTTGATGTTGATTTGATGTGGGTTTGATGTTGATTTGATGTGGGTTTGATGTGGGTTTGATGTGGGTTTGATGTTGATTTGATGTGGGTTTGATGTTGATTTGATGTGGGTTTGATGTTGATTTGATGTGGGTTTGATGTTGATTTGATGTGGGTTTGATGTTGATTTGATGTGGGTTTGATGTTGATTTGATGTGGGTTTGATGTTGATTTGATGTGGGTTTGATGTTGATTTGATGTGGGTTTGATGTGGGTTTGATGTTGATTTGATGTTGATTTGATGTGGGTTTGATGTTGGTTTGATGTGGGTTTCAACTTGGAAAATAAGCTATGCACAAATTAGACACCTTTAGAGGCAGAGATAATGCTTTTTCCTCCACCACACATATATATATAGACACCTTTAGAGGCAGAGATAATGCTTTTTCCTCCACCACACATATATATAGACATTTTGCAGATTTGAAATGAAATCCCTTTAATAAATTAGGCGGGGTCGTGATCTTTGTGTTAAACTTGGATTATAATGTGGAGCCTCAAGTACACGGACCTTCATTGCCATGGCAACAAAGGCTGCGACACTCCCAGGAGTGCCATACATTTATTGGTTATTACCCACCAACTGTTATGTTTCCAGAAGGCTGACTGCTGCTGGAAAATTGGTACTCTGAGGAGGAGGATTTAACATTATTGATCTTATTATTTTGGGGGGTTTATGGACTTTGATTGCTCTGTTTCAGTTATTTTCGTCATCTACAACATTCAAGGAAATGTTGGTATTTAAAAAAGATTGATAATTAATAGAACCGATTAGTTGATTATTAAACATATTTAGTACCATTATAACAAAATACACACAGTATCCTCCTCTGTATATCCACTTGCTGTTTTTCTCAGAGCAAAACATCCCAGTCCATGTATAACCCTAGCCCCCATTGTGGAGCAGCAGAAACAAACGGAGCCCCCGTTCCTCTGACTCCTGGCTAACCTGGCACTCTGTTACTGCATTATACCTGACAGATAGAGCAATCGTCATTATTAAAGCCTACCATTGCTCAGTTTCCCTGTCCACCACTGGAGCGAACTTCTTCAACTCGTCCACTGGCTATTATTCTTCCTCCAGAACACCCAAGCTCAATGGTATAATGTAGCCCGGGACTACAGACAAAATAAATCAAAGATCCAAATATACTGTATATATGACTGTGACATTAAAGGGATATAAAGATCAGGGAGTGTGGCTGAAAAGAAAGAGGATGGCTTTATACAGCTTACGGCCGTTTAGAATGGTATTTTGAAGACATTTCTTTTGAATCTGTGAGTAGAATCATGCTCCATTTAAACAATGCAAAGGCTTCCGGACGACTATAAGGTTCAATGTGCATTTTTGTCAGAATTTAGTTAATGACATAGCCTTGTTCTGTTCAATGTACTCTAAATACCACAATTAATGTTGTTAAGGAAAAAAAATACAAGATAAAAATTCAAACCAATGATGGTTCGGAACTTTAAAGCCAATTATCTCCGAATCATATTTTTTAAATAGAAACTTATAGTCCCAAGCTTTCGCATAGCTGCATGGTACCCTGCTTGCTTTTCTGAATTTCAAGTATTGAACATGTGATTATGGATGTCATTATAGTTGTGAGGACAGACTCAACTCTACACTGTCAAAATCCAGTGGTGGTGCATGCTATTCAGTACACAACTTTGACATTAAACTTTATCTTCAATGTTTTTTGTAGGATAGGCCTACAACAAAATCCTCACTGCTGAGGAAGAATGTATTTACCAAATCAACAAAATACCACAACATGGTATTTGGTACAATTCTAACAAATAATTTGAACTAATTTTTCAAATGTCTAAAAAGATAATGCAATTACGTGAAATGATGACCTCTGCAATACTACTGCTATGCTGTTCTACAGGTTACAGGGTAGGCTGCAGATGCTATTTCCAACAGACACCACTATAATTTAATACACACACACACACACATTAAGCCGGGTAGGTAACTGGGGAGAAATAAAGAGTGAAATAAAGAGAGGCTTTGAATTATTAATGTGAATAGAGGCCTGTTACACGGCAGAGAAGAGAGGCTTTGAATAATGAATGTGAATAGAGGCCTGTTACACGGCAGAGACGAGAGGCTTTGAATAATGAATGTTAACAGAGGCCTGTTACACGGCAGAGAAGAGAGGCTTTGAATAATGAATGTGAATAGAGGCCTGTTACACGGCAGAGAAGAGAGGCTTTGAATAATGAATGTGAATAGAGGCCTGTTACACGGCAGAGAAGAGAGGCTTTGAATAATGAATGTGAATAGAGGCCTGTTACACGGCAGAGAAGAGAGGCTTTGAATAACTAATGTGAATAGAGGCCTGTTACACGGCAGAGAAGGGAGGCTTTGAATAATGAATGTGAATAGAGGCCTGTTACACAGCAGAGAAGAGAGGCTTTGAATAATGGATGTGAATAGAGGCCTGTTACACAGCAGAGAAGAGAGGCTTTGAATAATGGATGTGAATAGAGGCCTGTTACACTGCCTTTGAAGTGACATAACTTACTGCCACAGTGTTTATATCATCACCCATCATTGTTCACATATGGAGAGACACACAGAAAGAGAGGGAGGGAGAGAGAGAAAGAGACCAAAAGATAGAAAGAGAAGGAGCAGGGGGAGAGAAAGAGAGGAGGGACAGAGAGAGAGGAGGGAGAGAGAGAGAGGAAGGACAGAGAGAGAGACGTATAGGAGAAGGAGAGAGAGAGAGGAGGAAGGAGAGAGAGGAGGGACAGAGAGAGAGGAGGGACAGAGAGAGAGTGACGTATAGGAGAAGGAGAGAGAGAGGAATGGAGAGGGGGATGGAGAGAGGGGGGAGGGAGAGAGAGAGGGAGAGGGAGAGAGGGGGAAGGAAGAGAGAAGGAGAGGTTGAGAAAGAAAGGAAAGAATGTTTGTTTTCCCCAATTTGTGGGCGTGGTCGAGGGGAAATCCTTATTATTACGTGAGCATGGAGAGCCTCACCAGTTGTGACATTGGCCTAATCGAATCAGATCTCGACAACGATTGGAGATGTTTAACATCACCAGCATCACATCCGCAACGTGACAGAAAATATGGGACAAATCAACCTTTTTTTGTAAATTGGTGGTGTTTTAATTTGTTGATTAAATGCGTGACATCATTGTTTGGTTGTGGGACAAAGGAACGCAAAGACAAAATGCGAGACTGTCCCGCACAATCCGGGACATGTGGTGACCCTAGATGGACGCCTCAGACTATGCCGCGATGACTCACCATGTGTGAAATGAAGTTAGATGTGATAAGATTTCATTTGACAGACTGCTAAGATTGTATACTGAACAAACATATAAAGGCAACATGTAATGTGTTGGTCAAATGTTTCATGAGCTAAAATAAAAGATCCCAGAAATGTTCCATACACACAAAAAGCTTATTTCTCTAGAATTTTGTGCACAAATTTGTTTACATCCCTTTTAGTGAGCATTTCTCCTTTGCCAAGATAATCCATCCACCTGCCAGATAGTATTCCTATGCTCTGCCAGGTGTGGCATATCAAGAAGCTGATTAAACAGCCTGATCATTACACAGGTGCATCTTGTGCTGGGGACAATAAAAGGTCACTCTAAAATGTACAGTTTTATCACACAACACAATGCCACAGATGTCAAAAATTTTGAGGAAGCTTGCAATTCAAATGCTGACTGCAGGAATGTCCACCAGCTGTTGACAGAGAATTGAATATTAATTTCTCTACCATAAGCCACCTCCAACATTGTTTTAGAGAATTTGGCAGTACTTTCAACCGGCCTCACAACCGCAGACCTCGTGTAACGACACCAGCCCAGGACCTCCACATCCGACTTCTTCACCTGCGGGATCGTCTGAGACCAGCCACCTGGACAGCTGATGAAACTGAGGAGTATTTCTGTCTGTAAAAGTCCTTTTGTGGGGAAAAACTCATTCTTATTGGCTGGCAGTGGGTGGGCCTATGTCGTCACAGGCCCACCCATGGCTGCGCCCCTGCCCAGTCATTGTCAAGGCCTGACTGAGGCCAGGTCTCTGGCTCCCTCTAGTGGGAGTCGGGACAGTCAGGACCTGACAATAGTACAGGGAATCTTTTTGAGTTTGGCCAATCCCCAATTAGAGGCAGCTGTCTTGAGTTGTCTCTAATTGGGGATTCTATTTCTGTTTCATTGTGTCCACCTAAGTTGTGGATTCTTGTGTGTGTTTCCTTTGGGTTTGTTGCACACCAGTTCAAGGTCGCTGTCTCTCCATTGCTTGGTTTTGGGATTTATAGTGGAATAAAGGAATGTATTCCCACTCCAGCTCTGCGCCTCGGGTCCTGTCTCCTAGCGACCGTGACAGTCATGTGAAATCCAAAGATGAGGGCCTAATTTATTTATATTAATTGACTGATTTCCTTATATGAACTGTAACTCAGCAAAATCTTCAAAATTTTTGCATGTTGCGTTTTATATAGACCTTCTATGTTGCGTTTATATTTTGTTCAGTATATATGAAGAATAGACCTTCTATGTTGCGTTTATATTTTGTTCAGTATATATGAAGAATAGACCTTCTATGTTGAGTTTATATTTTGTTCAGTATATATGAAGAATAGACCTTCTATGTTGAGTTTATATTTTGTTCAGTATATATGAAGAATAGACCTTCTATGTTGAGTTTATATTTTGTTCAGTATATATGAAGAATAGACCTTCTATGTTGCGTTTATATTTTGTTCAGTATATATGAAGAATAGACCTTCTATGTTGAGTTTATATTTTGTTCAGTATATATGAAGAATAGACCTACTATGTTCTCATGTGCACACATTAAAATGTTATGTCAATCAAATCCCAACATGTCAAAAGTAGTGCACTATACTCTCTTTGAAAAAAAGGTGCTATATCGAATCTAAAAGTGTTCTTCAGCTGTCCCCATTGGAGAACCCTTTGAACTACCCTTTTTGGTTCCACAGGGTTGTAGATGAAACCCAAAAGGGTTCTACCTTGAACCAAAAAGGATTCTCCTATGCCCTATGAGGATAGCCGAAGAACCCTTTTGGAACCCTTTTATTTCTAAGAGAGTATGGTGAAATAGGGTTCCATTGGAGATGCAGCCTAGAGTCCCAGTCGGTATTAGAACGAACGCAGAGGCCTGTGGGGATAGAAACCTGTGGTTACTTACAGTTGAAGTGGGAAGTTTACATACACTTAGGTTGAAGTCATTAAAACTCATTTTTAAACCACTCCACAGATTTCATGTTAACAAACTATAGTTTTGGCAAGTCGGTTAGGACATCTACTTTGTGCATGTCACAAGTAATTTTCCCAACAATTGTTTACAGACAAATTATTTCACTTATATTTCACTATATCACAATTCCAGTGGGTCAGAAGTTTACATCCACTAAGTTGACTGTGCCTTTAAACAGCTTGGAAAATTCTAGAGAATGATGTCATGGCTTTAGAAGCTTCTGGCTAATTGACATCATTTGAGTCAATTGGAGGTGTACCTGTGGATGTATTTTAAGGCCTACCTTCAAACTCAGTGCGTCTTTGCTCGACAAAATGGGAAAATCTGAAAAAACATTGTAGACCTCCACAAGTCTGGTTCATCATTGGGAGCAATTTCCAAATGGCTGAAGGTAACACGTTCATCTGTACAAACAATAGTACACAAGTATAAACACCATGGGACCACGCAGCCGTCATACTGCTCAGGAAGGAGACACGTTCTGTCTCCTAGAGATAAACTTAATTTGGTGTGAAAAGTGCAAATCAATCCCAGAAAAACAGCAAAGGAATTTTTGAAGATGCTGGAGGAAACAGGTGCAAAAGTATCTATATCCACAGTACAACAAGTCCTATATCGACATAACCTGAAAGGCCGCTCAGCAAAGGAAGAAGCCACTGCTCCAAAACCGCCATAAAAAAGCCAGACTACGGTTTGCAACTGCACATGGGGACAAAGATCGTACTTTTTGGAGAAATGTCCTCTGGTCTGATGAAAAGAAAATAGAACTGTTTGGCCATAATGGCCATCGTTATGTTGAGGCTTGCAAGCCGGAAAACACCATCCCAACCGTGAAGCACAGGGGTGGCAGCATCATGTTGTGGGGGTGCTTTGCTGCAGGAGGGACTGGTGCACTTCACAAAATAGATGGCATCATGAGGAAGGAAAATTATGTGGATATATTGAAGCATCTCAAGACATCAGTCATGAAGTTAAAACTTGGTCGCAAATGGGTCTTCCAAATGGACAATGACCCCAAGCATACTTCCAAGTTGTGGCAAAATGGCTTAAGGACGACAAAGTCAAGGTATTGGAGTGGCCATCACAAAGCCCTGACCTCAATCCTATAGAACATTTGTGGGCAGAACTGAAAAAGCATTTGCGAGCAAGGAGGCCTACAAACCTGACTCAGTTCCACCAGTTCTGTATAAATTCACCCAACTTATTGTGGGAAGCTTGTGGAAGGCTACCCGAAACGTTTGACCCGACAATTTAAAGGCAATGCTACCAAATACTAATTGAGTGTATGTTAACCTCTGACCCACTAGGAATGTGATGAAAGAAATAAAAGCTGAAATAAAAAATTATCTCTACTATTATTCTGACATTTCACATTCTTAAAATAAAGTGGTGATCCTAACTGACTTAAGACAGGGAATTTTTACTAGGATTAAATGTCAGGAATTGTGAAAAACTGAGTTTAAATGTATTTGGCTGAGGTGTATGTAAACTGAGTTTAAATGTATTTGGCTGAGGTGTATGTAAACTGAGTTTAAATGTATTTGAATAAGGTGTATGTAAACTCCTGACTTCAACTGTATGTTACTCCATTGGCTCACAGCAAAACTTTCACCTTTTTCAAACAAAATGTTCTTGTTGTCTGCTTGTTTTAATCAATTACAAAACTACATTTAAGAAAAGTAGGTCTAAAGATTACTTTCAACATTGCCTGCTCCCTAGCATTCTCACTACTAAAAAACGTAATGTTGTAGTGCTTGCCCATTTTCATGACTGTGCTTGCAGCCATGTGAGTGCTAGCTAGCTACCGAGCTGAACATTAAGCTAGCCAAGACCAACAACACAAACAAACAAACTATAAAGCTACAAGTAGTGAGTTTTCCACACATAGCTAGGTGTAGACTACTTGTCCACCAAAGGAACCCCAAATGTCCCACTCTCCCACTGCTAATAGACTGACACCACTGGGCTCTTCTCACTGGCTCTATTTCCCTACGTTGGAGCATTGTGAACTTTAGCTCAGGAGTTTTAACCTGGTTCCAGGTACATTGAACAACACAGCAGCTTGTTGCCCTGGTTACAGGTACATTGAACAACACAGCAGCTTGTTGCCCTGGTTACAGGTACATTAAACAACACAGCAACTTGTTGCCCTGGTTACAGGTACATTAAACAACACAGCAACTTGTTGTCCTGGTTACAGGTACATTAAACAACACAGCAACTTGTTGCCCTGGTTACAGGTACATTGAACAACACAGCAGCTTGTTGCCCTGGTTACAGGTACATTAAACAACACAGCAACTTGTTGCCCTGGTTACAGGTACATTAAACAACACAGCAACTTGTTGTCCTGGTTACAGGTACATTAAACAACACAGCAACTTGTTGCCCTGGTTACAGGTACATTGAACAACACAGCAGCTTGTTGCCCTGGTTACTGGTACATTTAACAACACAGCAACTTGTTGCCCTGGTTACAGGTACATTAAACAACACAGCAACTTGTTGTCCTGGTTACAGGTACATTAAACAACACAGCAACTTGTTGCCCTGGTTACAGGTACATTGAACAACACAGCAGCTTGTTGCCCTGGTTACTGGTACATTTAACAACACAGCAGCTTGTTGCCCTGGTTACTGGTACATTTAACAACACAGCACCTTGTTGCCCTGGTTACTGGTACATTGAACAACACAGCAGCTTGTTGCCCTGGTTACAGGTACATTAAACAACACAGCAACTTGTTGCCCTGGTTCCAGGTACATTAAACAACACAGCAACGTGTTGTCCTGGTTACAGGTACATTAAACAACACAGCAACTTGTTGCCCTGGTTACAGGTACATTGAACAACACAGCAGCTTGTTGCCCTGGTTACTGGTACATTTAACAACACAGCAACTTGTTGCCCTGGTTACAGGTACATTGAACAACACAGCAGCTTGTTGCCCTGGTTACTGGTACATTTAACAACACAGCAGCTTGTTGCCCTGGTTACTGGTACATTTAACAACACAGCAGCTTGTTGCCCTGGTTACTGGTACATTTAACAACACAGCAGCTTGTTGCCCTGGTTACTGGTACATTTAACAACACAGCAGCTTGTTGCCCTGGTTACTGGTACATTTAACAACACAGCAGCTTGTTGCCCTGGTTACTGGTACATTTAACAACACAGCAGCTTGTTGCCCTGGTTACTGGTACATTTAACAACACAGCAACTTGTTGCCCTGGTTACAGGTACATTGAACAACACAGCAGCTTGTTGCCCTGGTTACTGGTACATTTAACAACACAGCAACTTGTTGCCCTGGTTACAGGTACATTGAACAACACAGCAGCTTGTTGCCCTGGTTACTGGTACATTTAACAACACAGCAGCTTGTTGCCCTGGTTACTGGTACATTTAACAACACAGCAGCTTGTTGCCCTGGTTACTGGTACATTTAACAACACAGCAGCTTGTTGCCCTGGTTACTGGTACATTTAACAACACAGCAGCTTGTTGCCCTGGTTACTGGTACATTTAACAACACAGCAGCTTGTTGCCCTGGTTACTGGTACATTTAACAACACAGCAGCTTGTTGCCCTGGTTACTGGTACATTTAACAACACAGCAGCTTGTTGCCCTGGTTACTGGTACATTTAACAACACAGCAGCTTGTTGCCCTGGTTACTGGTACATTTAACAACACAGCACCTTGTTGCCCTGGTTACTGGTACATTTAACAACACAGCAGCTTGTTGCCCTGGTTACTGGTACATTTAACAACACAGCAGCTTGTTGCCCTGGTTACAGGTACATTGAACAACACAGCAGTTTTTAGGTATGTCTTGTTATTTCTGTATGAGAGAAATGTACAGAGTAGTTGTCTCTTTATAATGCGGGTCGATGGGAAATAATGGTTGTTCTCCCCAAATTGTGGGCGTGGTCAAGGGGAGTTCCTTATTACGTGAATATTGACTCGGCGTACAGGAATATGTCATTACTCTAAAAGGCTCTGCATAGTCAATCCGACATCTGCAGTGGCTGTACAGTATTTACTGAGATGTGGCCTCCGCAGAAGTCAGAGCAGAGCTGTTGTCCAGGAGGTGAGTTTGTGTTTATACATGACCTCCCGCACCTACCTACCGTCAAATAATCATGTCATTGCAGAGCTATACGAAACCCTCTGCATTGGTACAACATTTTGGAGGTGCATGGCAATGCGGTATGGAGCTCAATTTAGCCTCCGAAAGCCTCCTGACATAGAATAGGGTGCCATTTGAGACTCAGCCTATAGGACTTTTGACATAACTCTAAGTCTGATATGGCTGACCTCTTCTCCTCCCCTCCCCTCCTCTCCTCCCCTCCTCTTCTCCTCCTCTACAGCCACAGGACCAAGTCACCAGGCTGGATACCTACTGGCAACTGCAGCGGTGCACATGTACCCCCCAATGGATGGGACATGGCCACCAATAGAGACTGCTACGTCAAGTAAGTAGGCTGAAAGGGCAGGGGAGGAGGGGAGAGGAGAGGAGATGAGGGGAGAGGAGAGGAGGGGAGGGGAGGGGAGGGGGACAGGAGAGGAGAGGAGGAGAGGAGATGAGATGAGGGGAGAGGAGATGATGGGAGAGGAGATGAGAGGAGAGGAGAGAGGCTCTCTTTCAGTCCCAGATGTTTTGGAGACTTTGGTAACCTGGGATTATTCCAGCCACGTGATTTCCTAGTGCCTCCACACTCTCTCTCCCTCCATCCTTCAGAATACTGATTCTCAATTTCCTTTTACTTCTGCACACAGACATGCTCTGCCCTGCCTGCACACACTCTCTCTCTCTCTCTCTCTCTCTCACACACACACATACTGACAGACACTCTCCAGCATCCTTACGGTAGCTAGCTCTTTGGAGCAGAGAAGTAAAGCCTAGTTGTTTTCCGGCTCCTGAAGAATTCACCTGCAAAGGGACTTACTTAAATCTCTATGAGACTTCATGTACATTTGAAGTCGGAAGTTTACATACACTTAGGTTGAAGTCATTAAAACTCATCTTTCAACCACTGCACAGATTTCATGTTAACAAACTATAGTTTTGGCAAGTCGGTTAGGACATCTACTTTGTGCATGACACAAGTAATTCTTCCAACAATTGTTTACAGACAGATTATTTAATTTATAATTCACTATATCACAATTCCAGTGGGTCAGAAGTTTGCATACACTAAGTTGACTGTGCCTTCAAACATTTTGGAAAATTCCTGAAAATTATCTCTTTAGAAGCTTCTGATAGGCTAATTGACATAATTTGAGTAAATTGGAGGTGTACCTGTGGATGTATTTCAAGGCCTACCTTCAAACTCAGT
This sequence comes from Thymallus thymallus, assembly GCA_023634145.1. NCBI lineage: Eukaryota > Metazoa > Chordata > Actinopteri > Salmoniformes > Salmonidae > Thymallus > Thymallus thymallus. The sequence continues at coordinate 1,970,663 of CM042408.1, read as the reverse complement.
TTTGCTGCAGGAGGGACTGGTGCACTTCACAAAATAGATGGCGTCATGAGGAAGCAAAATTATGTGGATATATTGAAGCAACATCTCAAGACATCAGTCAGGAATTTAAAGCTTGGTCGCAAATGGGTCTTCCAAATGGACAATGACCCCAAGCATACTTCCAAAGTTGTGGCAAAATGTCTTAAGGACAACAAAGTCAAGGTATTGGAGTGGCCATCACAAAGCTCTGACCTCAATCCTATAGAACAGCGTGTGCGAGCAAGGAGAATATTCCATGAGTACATATTGTATATATATTCCATGAGTACATACTGTACTGTAGTGTACTGTAGTGTAGTGTAGTATAGTGTACTGTACTGTACTGTACTGTAGTGTAGTGTAGTGTAGTGTAGTGTAGTGTAGTGTAGTGTACTGTAGTATAGTGTACTGTAGTGTACTGTAGTGTACTGTAGTGTAGTGTAGTATAGTGTACTGTAGTGTACTGTAGTATAGTGTACTGTAGTGTACTGTAGTGTAGTGTAGTGTACTGTAGTGTACTGTACTGTAGTGTACTGTAGTGTACTGTAGTGTAGTGTAGTATAGTGTACTGTACTGTACTGTACTGTACTGTACTGTAGTGTAGTGTACTGTACTGTAGTGTACTGTAGTATAGTGTACTGTAGTGTACTGTAGTGTACTGTAGTGTAGTGTAGTATAGTGTACTGTAGTGTACTGTAGTATAGTGTACTGTAGTGTACTGTAGTGTAGTGTAGTGTACTGTAGTGTACTGTACTGTAGTGTACTGTAGTGTACTGTAGTGTACTGTAGTATAGTGTACTGTAGTGTACTGTAGTATAGTGTACTGTAGTGTACTGTAGTGTAGTGTACTGTAGTGTACTGTAGTGTAGTGTACTGTAGTGTACTGTAGTGTAGTGTACTGTAGTGTACTGTAGTGTACTGTACTGTAGTGTACTGTAGTGTACTGTAGTGTAGTATAGTGTACTGTAGTGTACTGTAGTGTAGTGTAGTATAGTGTACTGTAGTGTACTGTACTGTACTGTACTGTAGTGTAGTGTAGTGTACTGTAGTGTACTGTAGTGTACTGCAGTGTAGTATAGTGTACTGTACTGTAGTGTACTGTAGTGTACTGTAGTATAGTGTACTGTAGTGTACTGTAGTGTACTGTAGTGTAGTGTAGTATAGTGTACTGTAGTGTACCGAAGTGTACTGTAGTGTAGTGTAGTGTAGTGTACTGTAGTGTACTGTACTGTAGTGTACTGTAGTGTACTGTAGTGTAGTATAGTGTACTGTAGTGTACTGTACTGTAGTGTACTGTAGTGTACTGTAGTGTACTGTAGTGTAGTGTACTGTAGTGTACTGTAGTGTAGTATAGTGTACTGTAGTGTACTGTACTGTAGTGTACTGTAGTGTACTGTAGTGTACTGTAGTATAGTGTACTGTAGTGTACTGTAGTGTACTGTAGTGTAGTGGACTGTATTGTAGTGTATTATAGGGAGATATTATGCTATATTATGATGTTTTGCATTGAGAAGGCAGTAGGCTAGGGAACTATTCACACTTGGGTTAGAGCTTGAGCAGCGTGACGGCAGAGAGGTTACATAAGAGCAGCGTTCCAGAGGAATATCTAGACTTAGATTCTAATGTACTCTACCCCCCATCACTATCTATCTCTCTCTACCCCCATCACTATCTCTCTCTCTCTACCCCCATCACTATCTATCTCTCTCTACCCCCCATCACTATCTATCTCTCTCTACCCCCCATCACTATCTATCTCTCTCTACCCCATCACTATCTATCTCTCTACCCCCATCACTATCTATCTCTCTCTACCCCCATCACTATCTATCTCTCTCTACCCCCATCACTATCTATCTCTCTCTACCCCCATCACTATCTATCTCTCTCTACCCCATCACTATCTATCTCTCTCTACCCCATCACTATCTATCTCTCTCTACCCCATCACTATCTATCTCTCCCCCATCACTATCTATATCTCTCTACCCCATCACTATCTATCTCTCTCCCATCACTATCTATCTCTCTCTACCCCCCATCACTCTCTATCTCTCTCTACCCCATCACTATCTATCTCTCCCCCATCACTATCTATCTCTCTCTACCCCCCATCACTATCTATCTCTCCCCCATCACTATCTATCTCTCTCTACCCCCCATCACTATCTATCTCTCTCTTCCCACCATCACTATCTATCTTTCTCTACCCCATCACTATCTATCTCTCTCTACCCCATCACTATCTATCTCTCTCTACCCCATCACTATCTATCTCTCTCTTCCCCCCATCACTATCTATCTCTCTCTACCCCCATCACTATCTATCTCTCTCTACCCCCATCACTATCTATCTCTCTCTACCCCCCATCACTATCTATCTCTCTCTACCCCCATCACTATCTATCTCTCTCTACCCCCCATCACTATCTATCTCTCTCTACCCCCATCACTATCTCTCTCTACCCCCATCACTATCTATCTCTCTCTACCCCCCATCACTATCTATCTCTCTCTACCCCCCATCACTATCTATCTCTCTCTACCGCCCATCACTATCTATCTCTCCCCCATCACTATCTATCTCTCCCCCATCACTATCTATCTCTCTCTACCCCCATCACTATCTATCTCTCTCTACCCCCATCACTATCTATCTCTCTCTACCCCCATCACTATCTATCTCTCTCTACCCCCATCACTATCTATCTCTCTCTACCCCATCACTATCTATCTCTCTCTACCCCCCATCACTATCTATCACTCTCTACCCCCCATCACTATCTATCTCTCTCTACCCCATCACTATCTATCTCTCTCTACCCCATCACTATCTATCTCTCTCTTCCCACCATCACTATCTATCTCTCTCTACCCCCCATCACTATCTATCTCTCTCTACCCCCCATCACTATCTATCTCTCCCCCATCACTATCTATCTCTCTCTACCCCCCATCACTATCTATCTCTCTCTACCCCCATCACTATCTATCTCTCTCTACCCCCCATCACTATCTATCTCTCCCCCATCACTATCTATCTCTCTCTACCCCCCATCATTATCTATCTCTCTCTACCCCATCACTATCTATCTCTCTCTACCCCCCATCACTATCTATCTCTCCCCCATCACTATCTATCTCTCTCTACCCCCCATCACTATCTATCTCTCCCCCATCACTATCTATCTCTCTCTACCCCATCACTATCTATCTATCTCTCCCCCATCACTATCTATCTCTCTCTACCCCATCACTATCTATCTCTCTCTTCCCCCCATCACTATCTATCTCTCTCTACCCCCATCACTATCTATCTCTCTCTACCCCCATCACTATCTATCTCTCTCTACCCCCCATCACTATCTATCTCTCTCTACCCCCATCACTATCTATCTCTCTCTACCCCCATCACTATCTATCTCTCTCTACCCCCATCACTATCTCTCTCTACCCCATCACTATCTATCTCTCTCTACCCCCCATCACTATCTATCTCTCTCTACCCCCCATCACTATCTATCTCTCTCTACCGCCCATCACTATCTATCTCTCCCCCATCACTATCTATCTCTCCCCCATCACTATCTATCTCTCTCTACCCCATCACTATCTATCTCTCTCTACCCCATCACTATCTATCTCTCTCTACCCCATCACTATCTATCTCTCTCTACCCCCATCACTATCTATCTCTCTCTACCCCATCACTATCTATCTCTCTCTACCCCCCATCACTATCTATCACTCTCTACCCCCCATCACTATCTATCTCTCTCTACCCCCATCACTATCTATCTCTCTCTACCCCATCACTATCTATCTCTCTCTTCCCACCATCACTATCTATCTCTCTCTACCCCCCATCACTATCTATCTCTCTCTACCCCATCACTATCTATCTCTCCCCCATCACTATCTATCTCTCTCTACCCCCCATCACTATCTATCTCTCTCTACCCCCATCACTATCTATCTCTCTCTACCCCCCATCACTATCTATCTCTCCCCCATCACTATCTATCTCTCTCTACCCCCCATCACTATCTATCTCTCTCTACCCCATCACTATCTATCTCTCTCTACCCCCCATCACTATCTATCTCTCCCCCATCACTATCTATCTCTCCCCCATCACTATCTATCTCTCTCTACCCCATCACTATCTATCTATCTCTCCCCCATCACTATCTATCTCTCTCTACCCCCCATCACTATCTATCTCTCTCTCCCCCCCATCACTATCTATCTCTCTCTACCCCCCATCACTATCTATCTCTCCCCCATCACTATCTATCTCTCTCTACCCCATCACTATCTATTTCTCTCTATCCCCCATCACTATCTATCTCTCCCCCATCACTATCTATCTCTCTCTACCCCCCATCACTATCTATCTCTCTCTACCCCCATCACTATCTATCTCTCCCCATCACTATCTCTCTCTACCCCATCACTATCTATCTCTCTCTACCCCCCATCACTATCTATCTCTCTCTACCCCCATCACTATCTATCTCTCTCTACCCCCATCACTATCTATCTCTCCCCCATCACTATCTATCTCTCTCTACCCACCATCACTATCTATCTCTCCCCCATCACTATCTATCTCTCTCTACCCCCCATCACTATCTATCTCTCTCTACCCCCATCACTATCTATCTCTCTCTACCCCCCATCACTATCTATCTCTCTCTACCCCCATCACTATCTCTCTCTACCCCCATCACTATCTATCTCTCTCTACCCCCCATCACTATCTATCTCTCTCTACCCCCCATCACTATCTATCTCTCTCTACCGCCCATCACTATCTATCTCTCCCCCATCACTATCTATCTCTCCCCCATCACTATCTATCTCTCTCTACCCCATCACTATCTATCTCTCTCTACCCCCATCACTATCTATCTCTCTCTACCCCCATCACTATCTATCTCTCTCTACCCCATCACTATCTATCTCTCTCTACCCCATCACTATCTATCTCTCTCTACCCCCCATCACTATCTATCACTCTCTACCCCCATCACTATCTATCTCTCTCTACCCCCATCACTATCTATCTCTCTCTACCCCATCACTATCTATCTCTCTCTTCCCACCATCACTATCTATCTCTCTCTACCCCCCATCACTATCTATCTCTCTCTACCCCCCATCACTATCTATCTCTCCCCCATCACTATCTATCTCTCTCTACCCCCCATCACTATCTATCTCTCTCTACCCCCATCACTATCTATCTCTCTCTACCCCCCATCACTATCTATCTCTCCCCCATCACTATCTATCTCTCTCTACCCCCCATCACTATCTATCTCTCTCTACCCCATCACTATCTATCTCTCTCTACCCCCCATCACTATCTATCTCTCCCCCATCACTATCTATCTCTCTCTACCCCCCATCACTATCTATCTCTCTCTACCCCCATCACTATCTATCTCTCCCCATCACTATCTCTCTCTACCCCATCACTATCTATCTCTCTCTACCCCCCATCACTATCTATCTCTCTCTACCCCCATCACTATCTATCTCTCTCTACCCCCATCACTATCTATCTCTCCCCCATCACTATCTATCTCTCTCTACCCACCATCACTATCTATCTCTCCCCCATCACTATCTATCTCTCTCTACCCCCCATCACTATCTATCTCTCTCTACCCCCATCACTATCTATCTCTCTCTACCCCCCATCACTATCTATCTCTCTCTACCCCCATCACTATCTCTCTCTACCCCCATCACTATCTATCTCTCTCTACCCCCCATCACTATCTATCTCTCTCTACCCCCCATCACTATCTATCTCTCTCTACCGCCCATCACTATCTATCTCTCCCCCATCACTATCTATCTCTCCCCCATCACTATCTATCTCTCTCTACCCCATCACTATCTATCTCTCTCTACCCCCATCACTATCTATCTCTCTCTACCCCCATCACTATCTATCTCTCTCTACCCCATCACTATCTATCTCTCTCTACCCCATCACTATCTATCTCTCTCTACCCCCCATCACTATCTATCACTCTCTACCCCCATCACTATCTATCTCTCTCTACCCCCATCACTATCTATCTCTCTCTACCCCATCACTATCTATCTCTCTCTTCCCACCATCACTATCTATCTCTCTCTACCCCCCATCACTATCTATCTCTCTCTACCCCCCATCACTATCTATCTCTCCCCCATCACTATCTATCTCTCTCTACCCCCCATCACTATCTATCTCTCTCTACCCCCATCACTATCTATCTCTCTCTACCCCCCATCACTATCTATCTCTCCCCCATCACTATCTATCTCTCTCTACCCCCCATCACTATCTATCTCTCTCTACCCCATCACTATCTATCTCTCTCTACCCCCCATCACTATCTATCTCTCCCCCATCACTATCTATCTCTCTCTACCCCCCATCACTATCTATCTCTCCCCCATCACTATCTATCTCTCTCTACCCCATCACTATCTATCTATCTCTCCCCCATCACTATCTATCTCTCTCTACCCCCCATCACTATCTATCTCTCTCTCCCCCCCATCACTATCTATCTCTCTCTACCCCCCATCACTATCTATCTCTCCCCCATCACTATCTATCTCTCTCTACCCCATCACTATCTATTTCTCTCTATCCCCCATCACTATCTATCTCTCCCCCATGCACTATCTATCTCCCCTCCCTCACACACTCACTCACCTATCTATCTCTCTCTACCCCCCATCACTATCTATCTCTCTCCCCCCTCCCACTCACTATCTCTCTCTATCCCCCATCACTATCTATCTCTCTCTACCCCCATCACTATCTATCTCTCCCCCATCACTATCTATCTCTCTCTACCCACCATCACTATCTATCTCTCCCCCATCACTATCTATCTCTCTCTACCCCCATCACTATCTATCTCTCCCCCATCACTATCTATCTCTCTCTACCCCCCATCACTATCTATCTCTCCCCCATCACTATCTATCTCTCTCTACCCCATCACTATCTATCTCTCTCTCCCCCATCACTATCTATCTCTCTCTACCCCCCATCACTATCTATCTCTCTCTCCCCCCATCACTATCTATCTCTCTCTACCCCCCATCACTATCTATCTCTCCCCCATCACTATCTATCTCTCTCTACCCCATCACTATCTATCTCTCTCTACCCCCATCACTATCTATCTCTCTCTACCCCCATCACTATCTATCTCTCCCCCATCACTATCTCTCTCTACCCCCATCACTATCTCTCTCTCTCTACCCCCATCACTATCTATCTCTTCCCCATCACTATCTATCTCTCTCTACCCCACATCACTATCTATCTCTCTCTACCCCCATCACTATCTATCTCTCTCTACCCCCCATCACTATCTATCTCCCCCCCATCACTATCTATCTCTCCCCCATCACCATCACGTATTGACAACTAGAATGCCAAAGGTCTGCAAGGCTGTAATTACTGCAAATGGAGGATTTTTTGACGAAAGCAAAGTTTGAAGGACACTATTATTATTTCAATTAAAAATCATTATTTATAACCTTGTCAACTATATTTTCTATTCATTTTGCAACTAATTTAATGTATGTTTTCATGGAAAACAAGGACATTTCTAAGTGACCCCAGACTGTTGAATGTTAGTGTATATATTTTTTTCTTCAAAATGTCTAAAAACCGTACGTCAACTGCAAGCCCCCTAAGTATATGTTGTTGTTGTCATGGCAGTGCTGAAACCCACACTACAAATCCAAAGTGAATTTGTCTCAGTGGTACCTTGGTGAATTTGAATGTAATCGAATACAATATGTTACAATCAAAACCCAAACCAAGCAAAACAACCACATAACATGCTTCACAATATGGTTAAAATGTCAAAACACGTCTGAGTGTCTGTTACCATAGGCCTCCATGTAAAAGTTAAGAAAGATCCAGCCAGCAACCTCCCTGCTCTCGCTCAGTGCCTTGAAAGATTAATTGTGGGTATTCAGTGGCAAGTGGAACATGTGTCAGGAATTACTGTGAATTATACTCTGGCTCCCCAGCCAGCCCACTGGGCACCATGGGGAGAGCTGCTGCTGCTGCCCAGCCCACTGGGCACCATGGGGAGAGCTGCTGCTGCTGCTACTGCAGCCTCTGATGCTACAGTCCTGCTCCTGGAGAAGGGAAACTGGAGGAAAATACAGAAAGATGCAAAGCTACAAAACGGCACACAAACTGTTTTCTCAACAGTTTATGTGGTATAATTTTATTTGCTGGCAATGTAAAGGCTGTTATCATGTGTGTACTGGACATGATCTACAAACACACGTATTCAACACAGTTAGCATGATAGTCTAATTGTATAGCAGTGTATTTACATAAATTAGGGATTATCCCTAATTAAATTCAACGTTGACTAGTTGAAATGAGAGGGGGGATCAGGGTTTAGATGGAGGAACATTGAGTAACAGTCTCACGGGTATCAGTGACAGGTTGGTTAGCCACAGTGGTGCCACATGTCAAAGATGATGCCAGTATATCTCTGTCTGAACCTCAGGACCTGGCCCCTCACTGAACCCTCACTGGCTCTTCACTGGCCCTTCACTGAACCCTCACTGGCCCTTCACTGGACCTTCACTGACTCTTCACTGGCCCTTCACTGAACCCTCACTGGCCCTTCACTGGCCCTTCACTGACTCTTCACTGGCCCTTCACTGAACCCTCACTGGCCCTTCACTGGCCCTTCACTGACTCTTCACTGGCCCTTCACTGACCATCACCATAATGCACCACCTCACACAGGCCAAGGGCTCATTGGCTAATGGCCACAGTGTCTATTTCTGGTTTCCCATATGGCTGAATAATCACATGCAAGTAAGATGCTGCCATAAACTGTTTTAGTGCTGAATCTGAGGCATCCAGTACATTATCTGTGTGAGTATGTGTGTGGGTTTTGTTTGAGATTTTCTAATTAAGAGTGGCAGTGAGCGTTGGCTGCAGGAAGATTGTCATCGCCCACGTGTTATTCATCGAGGCATGACAGTAGTTTGTAGTTTCTGACTAAATGCTGCTTTTCAGCGTTGAAAGTTTAAGGAATGTAATAGACTGGAAAACATCCAGTTGGTTCATATGGAAGAGAAATTGAATGCTGTAATCCTACTGTATGTTTTACATTTATGGAAAAATCTGGCCAAAGTTACAGCAGTATTTCATAGAAGTGCGAATACATTTGTACATACTTTTTGGCTCATTTTCATTTTTGATCTGAATCACACATCCGTTTTAAATAGGAAAAGTACGGTAACAGATGTGTGTCTTTCAGCTGGTGTGTCAGTCTTTCAGTGACACTATTAGGGTTACTAATAGCTACCAGCAAAGTTACCAGTAATTTACCAAAGTTACAGGAATATTCAGTAAGTTTGGCAGTTAACATAAAATGGTTGGTCAATCTATTGTATCGTTGGTCATTATACACTCTTAGAACAAAGGGTTCCAAAAGGGTTCTTCAGCTGTTCCCATTAGTAGAACCAATGTTATTCACTAAGTTGATGGTTTACATTTAGGATAATGTTTTACAGCTTTGGCATTCAATTTTTATTTTAAAATAATTTAGATGTCTCATGATAAATTACATATAATCCTTGAAAGATACCAAAATTCTCGTAGTTTACTTGTAAACTGAGAAAGTCTCCTGTAATTGACCCTCTCTTTGCAACCCTAGACTCTATAATTGATTAATAGGATCAAGTCTCTGCACACTTCCACTCAGATGGACATTTCTTTCATGTAGCTGAGCTTTCGGTCAGTTGACCTTCATCAGAGTGATACTGTTCTTACCTGTTCTATGGCTGTCCCTTTCCCTCTCTCCTCTCCCAGCCATGTGTCCCAAAGCAGCTCCTTGGAGGAGGTTCGTCTGGACTGGGACAAGTTTGTACCTCCGGCCCCCCGCAAGGTGGAGATGAAACGAGATCCAGTCCTGGGCTTTGGCTTTGTTGCAGGCAGTGAGAAACCAGTGGTGGTTCGGTCAGTCACACCAGGTAAACGCACCAGCCCACCTGTCAACCAATCACCATTAATGAACCACATCTAACCAATAATGTCACATATAGCCATTAGCAACAGGAAGTAAGAAGTAGTACTATACTGTATATCCAATGGTGGGTGGATGTCATCCAATGAAAGCCTGTGTTATATTAATTGGCCATACACTTTAGGGTGCTTCAGAAACTAGCCAAACGTAAGCCTGAAGCCCAGAGTACAATGAATTCAGAGAACAACGATGAATTACTAGCTAGAAACCTTGTAATTGGTACCACTGTGGTTCCCTGTGTCTTGGTAGGGGGTCCCTCGGAGGGCAGACTGACCCCCGGAGACGAGATCATCATGATTAACGATGAGCTGGTCAGCTCCGCTCTCAGGGAGAATGTCATTGACCTAGTCAGGTACAGGAACTCAACTTCTCTAATAACATACCCTGCTGACTTTAGATGGGATTTATGGTTGTACTGTAGGTCAGTTCTTTCCTGGAACATTGTGATGTCAAGCTGTGTATGCTTTGCCTGGCTGAGTCATTTTCATCACTCGTGTATCGTTAGTCGGGACAGTAGACAGTAAATGTCTATATGAATGCCTGATTTAATTGGTTAACTAACTAAAAGAAACAAACAGTGAACATTATACTTTTAAGATAATTCCCTCTGTATAGTTTCAATGTCGATCCCAATAATAACGTGTAGGTACACAACCGTTCAAAGGTTAGGGGTCAAATAGAAATGTCCTTGTCTTTGAAAGAAAAACAAATTGATTGTCCATTAAAATAACATCAAGTTGATCAGAAATACAGTGTAGACATTGTTAATGTTGTAAATGACTATTGTAGCTGGAAACGGTTGATTTTTAATTCTCACCTGGCAGCTTCATTAAATAGTACGCCCAAAACACCAGTCTCAACATCAACAGTGAAGAGGCGACTCCGGGATGCTGGCCTTCTAGGCGGAGTTGCGAAGAAAAAGCCATATATCAGACTGGCCAATAAAAAGAAAAGATTAAGGCCAAAAGAACAACACTGGACAGAGGAAGATATGGCATTTTATTAGATTGATGTTTTTTTACTCAGGTGAGTGAGTGAAACTGCCAGATGGTGAAGCATGAATCATCACTCCAGAGAACGTGCCTCCACTGCTCCAGAGTCCAATGGGTGCGAGCTTTACATCACTCCAGCTGACACTCGGCGTTGCGCATGGAGATCTTAAGCTTGTGTACGGCTGCTCTGCCATGGAAACCCATTTCATGAAGCTCCCAATGAACAGATCTTGTGCTACGCACTTCAGCACTCGCCGGTCCCGTTCTGTGAGTTTGTGTGGCCTACCACTTAGTGGCTGAGCCGTTGTTGCTCCTAGACGCTTCCACTTCACAATAACAGCACTTACAGTTGACCGGGGCGACTCTAGCAGGGCATAAATTTGACAAACTGACTTGTTGGAAAGGTGGCATCCTATGATGGTGCAACATTGAAAGTCACTGAGCTCTTCAGTAAGGCCATTCTACTGCCAATGGTTGTCTATGGAGATTGCATGGCTGTGTGCTCGATTTTATAATAGCCGAATCCACTAATTTGAAGGGGTGTCCACATACTTTTCTATATACAGTGCAGTTTGTTGATTGTATATAGAGCATCTACAGATGGACTATCCAGACTATCCAAATAAAGTGTGACCTAGATTGCTCATCTTGTTAGGCCATCTTCGTGGACTAACAGTCATAATCTGCCCACTGTAGGAAAAACAGAGTGGATTAATCAACATATTTCCATTTTCAATCTATAATTATGTTTTTGGTTTGTTTGTGTTCTCAGGAGCTGCAAGGAATCCATTGTTTTGACCGTGGTTCAACCATACCCAGTAAGTCTCCCTCCCATCTTCAAAGGTTCCATTGAAAAGATTCAGAGCAAACTCCTGAGGAACAGATTTCAATAGACTGTTTGTCTGTGATGCTAATTAGTTTCTTGACTCTGTGAATCCGAGACGATCCGAGACGTGGCCATATGTCTGTGCTTCATTGTCACAGGCAGGATACTGCTGGGTGTTCCCCTGGTTAACTCACAGGAACTCCAGTCCAAACTCTGAGTACTGAACATGGTCCAAGTCTTCTCATGGGAGCTTCAAACCCTAGCATGAGACCCCAGGTTAACCTGAACCTGCTATGTCAACAGTTGTTAGTACTAGGGAGGACCATATGGTGATGGATACAATGCCACAAAAATAGCTATTGTGAATGTCAGTGCTGTCAGCACCAAAATAGACAATAATTTGAATATAATTGTGTCTTTGGGAAGCACATCAGGAATCATACTGTGTTGTAACCTGGCTTTAGGGAAGCACATTTCAGGAATCATACTGTGTTGTAACCTGGCTTTGGGGAAGCACATTTCAGGAATCATACTGTGTTGTAACCTGGCTTTGGGGAAGCACATTTCAGGAATCATACTGTGTTGTAACCTGCCTTTGGGGAAGCACATTTCAGGAATCATACTGTGTTGTAACCGGGCTTTGGGGAAGCACATTTTGTAGAGAACAATATGGTTTATGTATATATTATAAAAGTAGCCATTACATCCAGAAAGGTGGCACAGAACTTGTAAAACATAGAGATTTGCTGTGACTTCTCTGAACTGTTTTTATGTTCTGTTTCTCCTAGTTACCTAAATCTGCGTTTATCAGTGCTGCCAAAAAGGCCCAGTTAAAGTCTAATCCAGTGAAAGTCCACTTTGCAGAGGAGGTCATCATTAACGGTCAGGTCTCGGTAAGACCTACAGCTACAGCTCTGTACTAAAACAATACATCCCTCTCTGTTATTGTATACCAGTCTTCTCCAAATAATAATGACCTTCAAAAATGTTAGCCTGTTAAACTGTCTCGGACGCAGTCGTGTTCTTCTTCACTTTAGTTCTGTAGTCATCATTTCACAGTGTAGCCTACTGATCAGTATGGAAGCTGTAGTCATCATTTCACAGTGTAGCCTACTGATCAGTATGGAAGCTGTAGTCATCATTTCACAGTGTAGCCTACTGATCAGTATGGAAGCTGTAGTCATCATTTCACAGTGTAGCCTACTGATCAGTATGGAAGCTGTAGTCATCATTTCACAGTGTAGCCTACTGATCAGTATGGAAGCTGTAGTCATCATTTCACAGTGTAGCCTACTGATCAGTATGGAAGCTGTAGTCATCATTTCACAGTGTAGCCTACTGATCAGTATGGAAGCTGTAGTCATCATTTCACAGTGTAGCCTACTGATCAGTATGGAAGCTGTAGTCATCATTTCACAGTGTAGCCTACTGATCAGTATGGAAGCTGTAGTCATCATTTCACAGTGTAGCCTACTGATCAGTATGGAAGCTGTAGTCATCATTTCACAGTGTAGCCTACTGATCAGTATGGAAGCTGTTTCTCCATTCTCTTCTTATTTCCAGGAATCTGTGAAAGACAACTCTCTACTCTTCATGACAAATGTTCTGAAGGTGTACCTGGAGAACGGACAGACCAAATCCTTTAAATTTGACAGAAACACATCCATTAAGGTATAGTACACGTGCCATTCACTAAGACATCGTAATGGGGGCCGTGTTTAATTGAAAATGATGTTTCTATTTAACCTTGCATAATTCATAGGCCACTTCTAGAAGAGTTCATTCCTTTGATCACAGTAGCTTATTGCATTATCTTGACTTAATTAGGATTGTGCATTACCCAAAGCACCACCACAAAGGCACGTCAGCTCTAACTTCATTTAACTGTGATGCATGGAGAAGCAGCCATTTTTTCTCAGAGACAAAACATCCCCAAAGTGTACAGTTTTAATCTGTTTAATATTATGTAACGCGGCTGACATAATGTCAAAGTGTACGGTTTTAATCTGTGTAATATTATGTAACGCGGTTGACATAATGTCAAAGTGTACTGTTTTAATCTGTGTAATATTATGTAACGCGGTTGACATAATGTCAAAGTGTACAGTTTGTTTGCTTAAGAATACATACGTATTTTGCTAGGGTATGTATAATTCAAATGAGTGCTTTACACAGCTATTCTCCTCTCTTCACACCTCACTCTGTCACATGGTGGTCCCTGCTATGCTCTTGCCTGACACATACCATATTAAAATGAATGTGTCTTCTGTCTGTGTGAAAGGATGTCATCTTGACCCTGCAAGAGAAGCTCTCTATTAAGAGTATTGAGCACTTCTCACTGATGCTGGAGCACAGAAACGATGGCTCGGCCAGCAAACTCATGCTCCTGCATGAGCAGGAGATGCTAACCCAGGTAAGACGTCATGGGGTAACGACAGTGGGGCGGCGTCATGCTCGGATAGACAACATATTGACAATATTAGGCCCTAATACAGTGTAATCAAATATGCTCCTAGCTAGTGTGAAATGGATGCTGGTGGGCATGTGATTGAATAATTGTAGAAGGATTGTATGTGAACAGAGTGATTGTAGGGTAGCGTTGAACACGATGCAGACACCCCATCAGAATCTAGGTTAAAACATGTCCTGGAATATTGTAAATATGTTAATACAGTCACAAAAAAAGACAGATTGTTGTTATATATTCAATATTTTATTTTCCTTTTCAATGATGATCATTCTGGTCTTAGATCAATCTGTTATAACAAATGTGAGTTATACATTTTTGTAACATTGACGTTGTTTCTTTAAGCATACAAATGAGGATATAGATATCTTTAATCCATAATTTCATGACATCTCATCACTAAATGTTAATTCCTTGTCCTGGCCTGGTGCCCCAGGCCACACAGAGACCAGGGGCGCACAAGATGAAATGCTTCTTCCGTATCAGCTTTGTCCCTAAGGACCCTGTTGACCTCCTCAGGAGAGATGCAGTGGCGTTTGAATACCTCTATGTTCAGGTGAGTCTCAGCACATGGAAGACAACACTGCCTGATTGAAAAGTATCATGTTAGTTGTTTTATCAAAATGTATATTTTTGTATGATATTGATTGATATGTATTTGTTAAGATTCCTTATAGAAACATGAGCTCAGAAAAAGGTAAAGGATCTTTTGTTGACCAGAGTTACTAGGGGAGACTAATGTAACTTCATACCATAGTTACTGTGTACTAGCACTGTTTGTGGTCAGGAACAACCAATGTAACATCCTCTCCTCTCCTCTCCTCTCCTCTCCTCTCCTCTCCTCTCCTCTCCTCTCCTCTCCTCTCCTCTCCTCTCCTCTCCTCTCCTCTCCTCTCCTCTCCTCTCCTCTCCTCTCCTCTCCTCTCCTCTCCTCTCCTCTCCTCTCCTCTCCTCTCCTCTCCTCTCCTCTCCTCTCCTCTCTTCTCCTCCCCTTCAAGAGCTGTAATGACGTGGTGCTGGAGAGGTTTGGGTCAGAACTGAAATACGACACAGCCCTGCGTCTGGCTGCCCTACAGATGTACATCCTCACCATCAACACCAACCAGTCCCAGAAAGTCTCCCTCAACTACATTGAGTGAGTACACACTGTTGCCCCACCACCAGGCAACATGGAGCAGATCCAACGTCTGGCTTGAGACACCCTCACAACATTAGACTCTCAACACTTACTCAGTGGCATGAGAATAATCTGGAAATAAAAAAATCCTTATCTGGCTTGGGTGTCTTCATGAACGAATTACATCCATGTCAGATACAGTGATTGGTGTGTCGTAAATACCACAGGTAATTAATATGGATATTGGTTATAATCGACTACTTGTTGGCTGATCAATGCACCACCTCTTTATAAAGTGATTGATTTTCGCTGGACGAATGCATTCTGCTGTTGTACAACCTGTGTTACCATGGTTTCTTGCTGTACAGGAAGGAGTGGGGTTTGGCACTGTTCCTACCTCCTGCAGTACTGTCCAGTATGAAAGAGAAGAACATCAAGAAAGCCCTAACACACATTCTCAAAACCAACCAGAATCTGGTACCTCCTGGAAAAAAGGTAGAGTACCTTTACTCTCTTCCTCTCTCCTGTCTCCTCTTCTCCCTCTCTCCTGTCTCCTCTTCTCTTCCTCTCTCCTGTCTCCTCTTCTCTCTCTCTCTCCTGTCTCCTCTTCTCTTCCTCTCTCCTGTCTCCTCTTCTCCCTCTCTCTCTCCTGTCTCCTCTTCTCTCCCTCTCTCCTGTCTCCTCTTCTCTTCTCCATCTCTCTCTCCTGTCTCTTCTTTTCCCTCTCTCTCACCTCCACCTCCTCTCTCTCTCTCTCTCTCTCTCTCTCTCTCTCTCTCTCTCTCTCTCTCTCTCTCTCTCTCTCTCTCTCTCTCTCTCTCTCTCTCTCTCTCTCCTGTCTCCATCTCTCTCTCTCCTGTCTCCTCTTCTCCATCTCTCTCCTGTCTCCTCTTCTCTCCCTCTCTCTCTCCTGTCTCCTCTTCTCCCTCTCTCTCTCCTATCTCCTCTTCTTTCCCTCTCTCCTGTCTCATCTTCTCTTCTCCATCTCTCTCTCCTGTCTCTTCTTTTCCCTCTCTCTCACCTCCACCTCCTCTCTCTCTCTCTCTCTCTCTCTCTCTCTCTCTCCATCTCTCTCCTGTCTCTTCTTCTCCATCTCTCTCCTGTCTCCATCTCTCTCTCTCCTGTCTCCTCTTCTCCATCTCTCTCCTGTCTCCTCTTCTCTCCCTCTCTCTCCTGTCTCCTCTTCTCCCTCTCTCTCCCCTATCTCCTCTTCTCTCCCTCTCTCCTGTCTCCTCTTCTCTTCTCCATCTCTCTCCTGTCTCTTCTTTTCCCTCTCTCTCACCTCCACCTCCTCTCTCTCTCTCTCTCTCTCTCTCTCTCTCTCTCTCTCTCTCTCTCTCTCTCTCTCTCTCCATCTCTCTCCTGTCTCTTCTTCTCCATCTCTCTCCTGTCTCCATCTCTCTCTCTCCTGTCTCCTCTTCTCCATCTCTCTCCTGTCTCCATCTCTCTCTCTCCTGTCTCCTCTTCTCCATCTCTCTCCTGTCTCCTCTTCTCCCTCTCTCTCTTGTCTCCTCTTCTCCATCTCTCTCCTGTCTCATCTTCTCCATCTCTCTCTTGTCTCCTCTCTCCCTCTCTCTCTTGTCTCCTCTCTCCCTCTCTCTCTTGTCTCCTCTCTCCATCTCTCTCTTAACGCGGCACATTGGAAAAGAGTACCACCTAGTGGAAAACTCAACTGAATATTTTCTGATTTGTCACGCTCTCACATTTCCCACTGTTAGATAATGTAATGCGTCACTGTGATGAATCACAGAGTCACTTTTCTTTGTAAAATAAATCCTCTGTGCACATTCATACAACATCAGTAACCTAAATTGCTCATGTTCTCTTTCAGCTGTCGGCATTACAGGCCAAGGTCCACTATCTGAAGTATCTCAGTGACTTGAGACTGTATGGAGGGCGGGTGTTTAAATCTATACTACTGGTAAATAACTACCTCTTCTTTTCTGAACATTTGAGTAAAGACACATCACATATCAGAATATCATATCTCATAATAAGTTATTCATGGAGTCTATGTATTCAGGGGCGGACTGGCCATCTGGCATTTCGGCCGAATTTTTTGCCCAGTGGGACTGTCTATGTAGTTTTTTTGGCACAAAATGATTATTATCTGGCTAATAATGGGGGCCTTAAGGGAAATGGGCCAGTGTGGGGGACTCAATGAAAGAAGTGAGCTGGTGTGGGGGCCTCAAGGAAGAAAATGGGCCATGTGTAGGAAATGCCAGGGCCAATTTGTGGTCCCAGTGGTTTTCCTTCTGCTTTATGCCCACAGCAAGGAGAGAAGCACACAGAGGTGACTCTACTAGTGGGTCCCAGGTATGGTATCAGTCATGTGATCAACACCAAGACTAACCTGGTGGCACTGCTGGCTGACTTCAGCCACGTCAACCACATCGAGATGTACACAGAGGACGAGAAGAACGTCATGGTAGAGCTACATGTTCTGGATGTGAAGGTAAAATCTATCTTCTAAATGGACTCGTTCTGAATGTGTTATATTTTTTCATTAATCAAATCACAATTAACTTTTTACCAATTGAATAAAGACACCAATGTAATACTTTATTGAATTACAACTTTTTCTGAAAATATTCTATAAAAAATGAGGCGATATCTCATATAATATGCAAATATTTGCATATACCACAAATACAAATGTTGGGATAAAGTACGCCTAAATATGAAATATTTTAGTTTCATGTTGTTAAGACACTCCAGGACTTTTGTTTTAAAGTACTAAAATATTAAAAGCACCAAAATAGCTCAAAATCTCAGAATTGATAAATTGATGCAAAAATGTAATTTCAGCCTGTGGTGTCTGGCCTTAATAAGCAACAAAACCATATTCAGTAATGATATTGAGCAAGGAAATTAATGACCAAGGAGTACCATTACAACAGGGCTGCAGGTAGCCTACAGGTTAGAACAGGGCTGCAGGTAGCCTACAGGTTAGAACAGGGCTGCAGGTAGCCTACAGGTTAGAACAGGGCTGCAGGTAGCCTACAGGTTAGAACAGGGCTGCAGGTAGCCTACAGGTTAGAACAGGGCTGCAGGTAGCCTATAGGTTAGAACAGGGCTGCAGGTAGCCTAGAGGTTAGAACAGGGCTGCAGGTAGCCTAGCAGTTAGAACAGGGCTGCAGGTAGCCTAGAGGTTAGAACAGGGCTGCAGGTAGCCTAGAGGTTAGAACAGGGCTGCAGGTAGCCTAGCGGTTAGAACAGGGCTGCAGGTGTTCTTAACTGACTTGCATAGTTAAATAAAGGTAAAAGAAAACTAATAACACTAAGCCGTGTCTTGATTCAGCTCTTGACATGACTTCATCTTACAGTCTATGTATCTCCCTATTCTCCAGCCCATCACTCTGCTAATGGAGTCCACTGATGCGATGAATCTGACCTGTCTGACTGCTGGATACTACAGACTACTGGTGGACTCTCGTCGTTCCATTTTCAACATGGTCAAAACAGGGAATGCAGACGCCGGTGAGTCTAGACTCTATAGAGTTCCATCTTCAACGTGGTCAAAACAGGGAATGTAGACTTCGGTGAGTCTCTAGACTCTATACAGTTCAAAAGTCGATACAATATAACTGCTATTGCAGAAACCTGATTATCAACCCATGGTTTGGCTCCTGTCCTCAGGCCATGACTCCAGAGTAAAGCAGATCTACCAGGCCATAGCGTGGACGTACAGTACCTCCTTTAGGGGATGTAAGGAGTACCAGCACCACAACATCCAGCGCTGCACCAGAGACTCAGACTACATGGGCCCTGTCTATATCACTGAGATCCAGCAGACGCCCCAGTACAGCATGCACATGGCAGAGAGGGTGGATGCCAGAGGCCCAACACACCCCCAGCCCTACCTCAGTGTCCCCAGTGTCCCCATGCCCAAACCCCAGGACTCCCCCAGCAGCGCTAAGGTCTCCTTTATCTTCGGGGATCCTCCGTTAGACAGTGTGGACCCCCAGAACTTAGGCTACCAGAGGCTGATGGAGGAGGGCCCAGAGGTTCTACACGATCGCAGCCCCATGTACGAGCGACTAGAGGAGGACTACAAGAGCAGGGATCCCATGGGGATGGCAGGGGAGGGATATCCGTACGCCTCCAAAATCTTTGGCAACACGGAGTGCAGTGAGGAGCCGCTGCTGCACGACATCTGCTACGCGGACACCACAGACGTGGACGTGGACGAGGACGAGGACGAGGAAGACATGGAACTGATGGGGGATCTGGACAAGGCTACGTTCCTCTCGCTCTCTGGGTCCAGCGATGACATCATCGACCTGACCTCCCTGCCCCCGCCATCGGAAGATAACGACGACGTGTTGCTTCACTCCCTCAACCTGGCCATCGCAGCCCCGCCCCCAGGCTTCAGGGACCGCTCTGATGAGGACGAGCACCACGGGGGGGGGCAGGGGCCCCGTGATGATATCCCAGCGTCCCTTGTCACCACAAAGGGGGAGGTGGCCCTGGACGATGCTGTTGTGTCCACCTTACAGGAACTGGAGTCCCTCACAGCTTCCGAGGAGCAGAGCCCACAACCACAGTCAGAAAATAGCACAGGTTCTTCTTCTTACAGTATTGTAACATTTATTCATTAACACCACGCAAATTATCCAGACATTAACGTTTGGAATTGTTGTTGTTGATTTTTCAATAGCTGGGTCTATGTTTCCATTTTCTGTGTGCATTGTTTCATTAGTTTTGAATGTAAAACAATGGCTGTGTCACTCAGCTTTGTTGTTGTTGTTTTGTGTTTTGTGTGCAAATGCATTTCAACTCACAGCTTTCATACTTTTTGTACCAATTAAATGTATGCTATTTAATAACATCTCTCAGGTGCCTCAGGTGAAGTTGTTAATAAAATGTCTGTTTCTCTGTGGCTCACAGGTCTAAAAATATCACGGCCATTTAGCCCCGAATCTTCATCAGACTCTGGCAACGAGACTAACTCCTCTGAGATGACAGAGAGCTCAGAGCTGGTTGCTGCCCAGAAACTATCTAAAACCCACCTGAGACTGTATGTGGCCAGCACTGAGGGCTACCACACTCTGACTGAGGAGAAAACACAGTATGAGGACGGGGTGGCCCTGGCCATACAGCACAACCCTCAGGAGGTCCAGGGGGAGGAAGAGGAGGATGGGGCCAAGTCCTCGGGTGTGTCATCCACCCAGATCCTACACTCAGAAGGGGGAGAGATGGAGCCAGAGACCATGGATACCAAGTCCCTCACCGACTACTTCAGCAAACTGAACATGGGCTCTTTGATGAGCAAGCAGCCAGGGAAGCAGAGTGACCCTGAGGGCAGGATTCATGGAGATATCAGTGACTCAACAGATAAACTAAACAGCAACGTCCAGATCTCAAATAGAGGGGAGCCACCCAAATATAATGCGATTGTAAGGGAATCTCCATACATTAACCAATTCGAGTTGGGGCGAACGCCGTATCCATATCGAGAAAAGCCCCCAAGATATCACCGGCCGCCTGAAAACAAAGTGGCCAACAATCTCTCCCTAGACTGTGTGAGTGACTCACAAGCCTCACACTCTGACAGGGTAACAATTAATGGAGACAAGCAGGGCTGGGATGAAAGGAGCCAGCAGTTAGACGCTCATTCTCACTCCCCTGCCAAAGTCCCCCACAGTACCCAGGAAGCCAATTTACCCAGCAGCAGTGAGCAGCAGCAGCAGCAGCAGACGAGTATCCCCTCAGCCGAGCAGGATGTCACACGGCAATATGAGTACCACCTGAGTAAGCACACGTCGCCGTTACAAAGCAGCGAGGGTGTCCACTCCCTCCAGAGCTCACAGTGCTCCTCCATAGACGCTGGCTGCAGTACAGGAAGCAGCAGATGTGTCACGCCCATGGACTCTCCCCTCTGCATCGGAGAAAACATGCATCTACTGTCGGAGTCTTCCCTTAAGGGTAATATGAGCTGGGAGGAGAAGGCCTATGGCGCCCAAGGCCAGAGGACACAGGATGGCAAGGCCCTGGACCCCGCCCTGCTGAGGAAGATCCACGCAGCCACCAATGCCGAGCCTGGGTTCGGTACCATACGAGGAGATGGCTGCCACCGGATGCCGAAGATAAAAGAAACCACAGGTACAACTAAGTAAATAAGTGTTTTCCTATGATGTCTGTGTGCTTACAGGTCTTATTCCAGTATTATTTTTAAGTGGAATAAGACACAATTCCAGGAGGAAAGAGTGGCTGATCATTGATTCACTAGTTGGGATTAGGATATGCATCACGGTGACAGGGTACCATTATCCATTAAGACATAAAGACTGTAACAACAATGTCACTAGAATTTATACCATAATACATATGTAGCACAGGAGGCTGTTGAGGGGAGGATGGCTCATAATATTCGAAGCAGATTCAATGTAATGGAATCTTACACCTAGAAACCATGTGTTTGATGTATTTGATACCATTTCAGTGATTCTGCTCCAGCTATTACCTTGAGACGAGATCCAAGCACCATGTTGTCAGGGAGATGAGATCCAAGCACCATGTTGGCAGGGAGATGAGATCAAAGCAACATGTTGTCAGGGAGATGAGATCAAAGCACCATGTTGTCAGGGAGACGAGATCAAAGCACCATGTTGTCAGGGAGATGAGATCAAAGCACCATGTTGTCAGGGAGATGAGATCAAAGCAACATGTTGTCAGGGAGATGAGATCAAAGCACTGTGTTGTCAGGGAGATGAGATCAAAGCAACATGTTGTCAGGGAGATGAGATCAAAGCAACATGTTGTCAGGGAAATGAGATTAAAGCACCATGTTGTCAGGGAAATTAGATCAAAGCACCATGTTGTCAGGGAGATGAGATCAAAGCACCATGTTGTCAGGGAGATGAGATCAAAGCACCATGTTGTCAGGGAGATGAGATCAAAGCACCATGTTGTCAGGGAGATGAGATCAAAGCACCATGTTGTCAGGGAGTTGCCTAATGATTATCTTTGTTTCTGCTCCTAGTGTAGCTGGAGACGGCTCCAGAGGTCAACGCCGCCGCCGCCACCGCCACCACCACCTCACCAGTACCAGTAATTTACCAGTAGCAGCAGCACGTCCAGTATGCTCAGTGTGCCAAAGCAACAGGGGTGCCACAGCCCTGAGCCCCTCCCTCACCGCACCCAGGCATTCCCCTCAAGCTTACACCCATGTGACCGTATCACAGGCAGCCTCAGGTGACGGATGCTGAGGAGGAGCTGGAGCGGCATCACACCGGGCTCTGGAGCCTCGAAGCGCTGCTGGAGAAAACAAATGCCACTCTGAGCGGGAGGAGCGCCCAGAGTCCAGTCTCCCAACGACCCCATCAAGCCACCAAGGAGATTTGCTTTCTCCAAGACACTTTCCAAGAGCTTGTCCTTGTCTCAGGGCTCAATATGGTCCGTTAGATCAGTTAGCGCTCAGTCCTCTGGCAGGAGGCTCTTCAGAGGCGCCTCCATCATGCTGCCAGCATCACGGGATGCCAAGCAGCTCCAAGCCATGCCACTACCCAGACTGGACAGCAGGGGGTGGTGGAGGTGCCTGGAGGAGGTGCCACAGACTACTGCTTCCCCAAGATGAAGACCAACATGGATTGGGACGATAGATAGATAGATAGATAGATAGATAGATAGATAGATAGATAGATAGATAGATAGATAGATAGATAGATAGATAGATAGATAGATAGATAGATAGATAGATAGATAGATAGATAGATAGATAGATAGATAGATAGATAGATAGATAGATAGATAGATAGATAGATAGATAGATAGATAGATAGATAGATAGATAGATAGATAGATAGATAGATAGATAGATAGATAGATAGATAGATAGATAGATAGATAGATAGATAGATAGATAGATAGATACTTTATTGATCCCCGAGGGGGAAATTTCTCATATAGATGAAAGTGGAGAAAATCCCATCACCCAGCCGTTCTCTGGGGGTCAAAGGACCCAGTCACTCCCTACTAACCCCAGTGTTGAGGCAGAGAACACAATCTCTCTATACTCCTCTGGAGCTGAACCCTCCGCCATGGCTGAGCAGCTCAACACGGCCAGTGGTGTGACTGTGAGTGACATGAGACTGTGAGCTAAGCTGGCTCATGTGAACTCACTGAAGGGAAGACCTACAGCCTTCCCAAAGGGTCCCAGACACACAGAGAGATGCCCTTTAGATAATGGCCCTGGTGCGCTTCAGTGTAGGCCAGGGAGGGGGCCAAAGATAGGTCAGAGGTCAGGTAGCCAGACCTGTGGAGATTCAGCCAACTGCTCTCCACGGAAGCCCTAGAGTGAGGCAGCGCCTGCTGTCACATGGCCATGGTGCTCCCTGCTCACCCTGACTCAGTTTCCACATGCTCTGCTGCTTAACACAGCCCTGCATGTCACTGGTGGAGGGCTTTAGCCATGACAGCTGGCAGTGCGAGCTGGTAGCCAAGGTGGACGTGCTGGTAGCTAAGGTGACGAGTTGGTAGCCATGGTAGATGAGCTGGTAGCCAAGGTGACGATCTGGTAGCCAAGGTGACAAGCTGGTAGCCAAGGTAGACGAGCCGGTAGCCAAGGTGACGAGCTGGTAGCCAAGGTAGATAAGCTGGTAGCCAAGGTGACGAGGTCGTCATGAACTATGTCTGCTTGGGGCTGCTGAAATGTCTTCGGGCAGTTCCCCCGATGACCAAAGTGTGAATGCATTGACACATCACTCTACCACCATGTCTTTACGAGTTGCTCCTTTACAAGTCAACACAACAACACGTTGTCCTTCTGATTAGCAATTTCAAAGCCACACTTAAGGGACATGGGTTTATAAAACCCAAACCCATGTGAACTGCTGTCACAAACCTTGCCTTGTCTATATCTTGTTTGATATATAAAGTAAAATACATTCTGTGAATCATGATGACACTTTTAAACAAGATTATATTCAGGCCTGTGATAAGAAAATAACTATACACTTATACAGTATATACACTGATATTACTTGATGAGTATACTTTTACAAATTGATAATGAACTTTTGGGCATAATGTATAGATGGACCTCTATTAGATCTGTATTATATTTGTATTAATTTAAATGAAACACATGATACATATTATATGACAAAGAGCTCTAGACAAATCAATGTGCAAGACAATACATTATATTATATGATACAGTCCATTATGACCTCAAACATTTTCATTTGCTGAATCCAAAGTAGTTTATGAATCTTTGCACATGATCACTGAGTACATTCCTGTTATTTCAGTAGTTGTAGTCAGCACTATTAAAGGGTTAAAATGTTGTAGTCAGCACTATTAAAGGGTTAAAATGTAGTCAGCACCATTAAAGGGTTAAAATTTTGTAGTCAGCACTATTAAAGGGTTAAAATGTAGTCAGCACTATTAAAGGGTTAAAATGTAGTCAGCACCATTAAAGGGTTAAAATGTAGTCAGCACTATTAAAGGGTTAAAATGTTGTAGTCAGCACTATTAAAGGGTTATCATGTTGTAGTCAGCACCATTAAAGGGTTAAAATGTTGTAGTCAGCACTATTAAAGGGTTAAAATGTTGTAGTCAGCACCATTAAAGGGTTAAAATGTAGTAGTCAGCACCATTAAAGGGTTAAAATGTAGTAGTCAGCACCATTAAAGGGTTAAAATGTTGTAGTCAGCACCATTAAAGGGTTAAAATGTAGTCAGCACTATTAAAGGGTTAAAATGTAGTCAGCACCATTAAAGGGTTAAAATGTAGTCAGCACCATTAAAGGGTTAAAATGTAGTCAGCACCATTAAAGGGTTTAAATGTAGTCAGCACTATTAAAGGGTTAAAATGTTGCAACCTGAATATGGGCTCCTTTATTTTCCTTTATAGTTCTCATAACAAATGTCATACAAAGTAAAGGTCCATTTCAAAATATTTCACAAATATTGTTTTCTTGTTCTCTAAAGCCGAGCCCCTTTCTGTTGACAGTGAGGGTGCTTTCATCATCTTTCTGTTGACAGTGAGGGTGCTTTCATCATCTTTCTGTTGACAGTGAGGGTGCTTTCATCATCTTTCTGTTGACAGTGAGGGTGCTTTCATCATCTTTCTCATAATTTATACCAAAACCTCTCCTGGACCATGTTTGGTTGAATAACAGTGTTTCATGATTTACTGTTTGGAAGCTGGAGAGTGGGTCTACATAATGTATTCTAACCTCGCCAGGCACAGACTGTACTGCTACTAGCTAATGTCCCAGTTGTCTCCGCATGCCCACGTGGTGGAAAGTTTTGTGATGTGTTTCTCTAAACTGAGGTTTCACTTTCATTTACAGAAAAACTGCACCTGAAACTGAGGAGAGAAATCTGTTTTCACACGCCTCCAGTAAACACACGCTTACTACTTTTATACAGCGTCTATAGTAAGAGTCTATAGTAATACCACCTGTATTCAAAACAAAATGTATTTAACTTTTTACAAAATAATACAAAATTAAAAACTAAGATGTCTTGATTGCATATCATGGACACTCTTACTGACAGTTGTGGCTGCTTTGCGTGATGTATTGTCATCTCTACCTTCTTGCCCTTTGTACTGTTGTCTGTGGACAATAATGTTTGTACCATGTTTTGTGCTGCTACCATGTTGTGTTGCTACCATGTTACATTGCTACCATGTTGTTGTTATGTTGTGTTGTTGTCATGTCGTGGTGTGTTTTTTTATTTTTTATTTATATTTTTAATCCCAGCCCCCGTCCCCGCAGGAGGCCTTTTGCCTTTTGGTAGGCCGTCATTGTAAATAAGAATCTTAACTGACTTGCCTAGTTAAATAAAGGTTAAAATATATACAAAAAATACAAAAAACATGTATTCACACCCCAGAGTTAATACTTGGTGGAAGCACCTTTGGCAACAGCAAGTCTTAGTGCAACATACGTATATATTTAAACTCAGGAAATGTGGTTGGGACCTAATTTTGTACAGCAATATGCAAACCGTGTCTGTGAATTTCGATCAGATTTAAGTCAGGCCTGAGACTGTACTGTTCACGAACACTCAACACCTCTTGAAAAACCTTTCTGGTGTGTCTTTGGCATACATAGTTTTGTAATTGTCCTGCAGAAAAATAAAATTATCCCAAGGTTAGGTATTCAGAGGCTAAGACCTCTATTCAATATGTATTGCTGAAGCGTTACAGATTTGCGCTACAGAGATGTAAATGTAATTCCCGATTGAGCCGTCATATGCAACGTTTACCGTGAATGCAGTCTCCGCTAACGTGAGAACATTGCCTTTCAAGCTGCCTTTCAAAGCTGAACTTCCGCAATACGTATTGAATAGACCCCCAAACTCCCCAGTCCCTGCCGGTGACAAACATACCCATAACATGATGCTGCCACCACAATACTCAAATCAAATGTTATTGGTCACATACACATGGTTAGCATATGTTATTGCGAGTGTAGCGAAATGCTTGGAAATACAGAGTGTTTCACAACATTTAATTCACTCCACATTACTGACCTGTATGAAGAAGTAAAAAGGAAGCCTGTGTTAAATCCACATTCTGTTTGCAATAAGGCCCAGCAATACTGCAAGACAACATGGC
The DNA here is from genome assembly GCA_023634145.1 of Thymallus thymallus. Lineage (NCBI taxonomy): Eukaryota > Metazoa > Chordata > Actinopteri > Salmoniformes > Salmonidae > Thymallus > Thymallus thymallus. The sequence continues at coordinate 1,943,578 of CM042408.1, read as the reverse complement.
AAAGAAATGTACTTTTTGCCTCAAGAGTTTGTCAGGATCAAAAGAAATATGAAATGCGCTTCCACCAAGTATTATCTCTGGGGAGTGAAGACACAATCAAGACATCTTTGATTGAATATAATTCTTCTTTTGCTTTGAAAATGTGGCGTAGGTCGGTATGAACTACCTTTAATCATTTTTAGGTGTACTATAAAAGCAGACATTTTGAAGACTGCAATGCTATCATAAATAAGACAAACTGTATGCATATTCCTGTCAATAAATGCTACAAATCAAGAATAAGCACATGCTTGAAAGAAGCTCTATTCACCCAAAATGTAGTCAGTACTGCTTAGATTATTATTATTCTTTTAATTAAAATTAACCTATTGCATGTATAGAATTGGATTTATAAACCAAGAAAGCCTACGTACAGAAAATGCTATTCCTAAGTGCTTCAATTAAGCCTGCACCAAAACTAGACCACAACATTAATTGATTTAACTATTTTTATTTTAGGAACTTGACCTTAGACAACAGATGTCTGTATGCCTATTGATAGGTAGGTGTCTGGCTTCTGCCCAAAGGGAAGTGAAGACTATTAAAGACACTTTCACTCGAACATCTGTTGTCATTTGTACCATCATCCTGTGTTTTCACATGAAAATCTGATCATTCTTAGTACTCGTTTAATTTGACAGTAAGACAGAACTGAACCATGAGAACTTATTGACACAAACAGTGATCTGAACAATGCTGTCTCACATGATGGTAAGAATACCTTTCATATGATAATACCTTTCATATGATAATACCTTTCATATGATAAAACCTGTCACATGATAATACCTTTCATATGATAATACCTTTCATATGATAATACCTTTCATATGATAATACCTGTCACATGATAATACCTTTCATATGATAATACCTTTCATATGATAATACCTTTCATATGATAATACCTGTCACATGATAATACCTTTCATATGATAATACCTGTCACACGATAATACCTTTCATATGATAATACCTGTCACATGATAATACCTTTCATATGATAATACCTTTCATATGATAAAACCTGTCACATGATAATACCTTTCATATGATAATATCATATGATAATACCTTTCATATGATAATACCTTTTATATAATAATACATGTCACATGATAATACCTTTCATATGATAATACCTTTCATATGATAATACCTTTCATATAATATTACCTTTCATATGATAATACCTTTCATATAATAATACCTGTCACATGATAATGCCTTTCATATGATAATACCTTTCATATGATAATACCTGTCACATGATTATACCTTTCATATGATAATACCTTTCGTATGATAATACCTTTCATATGATAATACCTTTCATATGATAATACCTGTCACATGATAATACATTTAATATGATAATACCTTTAATATGATAATACCTTTCATATGATAATACCTTTCATATGATATTACCTTTCATATGATAATACCGTTCATATGATAATACCTTTCATATGATAATACCTTTTATATAATAATACCTGTCACATGATAATACCTTTCATATGATAATACCTTTCATATAATATTACCTTTCATATGATAATACCTTTCATATTATAATACCTTTCATATGATAATACCTTTTATATAATAATACCTGTCACATGATAATACCTTTCATATGATAATACCTTTCATATGATAATACCTTTCGTATAATATTACCTTTCATATGATAATACCTTTCATATGATAATACCTTTCATATAATAATACCTGTCACATGATAATGCCTTTCATATGATAATACCTTTAATATAATAATACCTTTCATATGATCGTACCTTTCATATGATAATACCTTTAATATAAAAAATACCTTTCATATGATCGTACCTTTCATATGACAATACAGTTTATATGATAATACCGTTTATATGATAATACCGTTCATATGATAATACCGTTCATATGAAAATACAGTAAATGTGATAATGCAGTTCATATGATAACTTTCTATAGAAACACATTGAATAATACAGTTCAGGTGATAATACAGTTCAGGTGATAATACAGTTCAGGTGATAATACAGTTCAGATGATAATACAGTTCAAGTGTAGTATGCACATCTATTATGTTTCATGTGCACAGAGAAAAATAAGATTGATAAAAATGAAGAAACTGGGGATGTCTTGAACCTCTAAGCTAAAATGATGGTCAAACCATGGATCATTTAGCTATTGGATTTGGAATTTAGGACCCCTTTAGGTATAAAACAAATCACCTCTACTTCTATAGAAACATATTGAATAACATTCATTTTGGACACATATTTAACCCCTTATTTGTGTTGGCACAAAACTACCTCCATACTTGGGTAACCTTCAGACGGGTCGTGGAGCAAAACAGAAAACACTGACCGGTTTGGCCTTCAAACTATTAGGACCACGGATAGAGGATAGAGTATGGAAAGGATAGAGTGGTCTTAATAGTTTGAAGGTCAAACCGTTCGGACGCTACAGACCTTTTTCGAGAGATGGCCAACTTTCAGGATGTCTCATAGTCTGACAAACACTGCTGTAGCTTGGACACCTTCCACCGCAGACGAGACTCATCCCATACAAAAATATCTGATATCTCTAGCTTAAACCAACTTGTTGTATTATGTTACTTAGACTGATGCATGGGTGGGTCAATAGACTCTTAATTAAACATTATTATAAAGGACTCAATAGAGGAAAAAGGAATTATTGAAATATATATGTGTTAATGTTATGTCTATACAGAACAACATAGAAAAGGTCAATAGAATCTGAATAAAACATTGTAGAAAATCAAAATGCCCACACAGCCTTATCATAAATGAACAAACGTCTGCATTAGCTTTGTTGAGCAGTTCATTTATTGTGCAGTAAAAAAAATGTGGACTCTCTTTTTTTTATCTGAGACTCTTGTGTCCTGTGGTCTAAGAGAGGCAATATGCAAATAAAACTCATTATCATTTCCCCTCTAGTAATAACACTGTCCTGTTCCCCCAGAGGTCAGAGTGTGCATGCTTCCAGATGTGTGGGGTGATGCTGCTGGGCCTGTGGTGCTCCTCTGGGCTGGCATCTGGAAGCTGGTACCCCAAAACCCTACCCTGTGACGTTACCCTGAACAGCAACAACACCGTGGTCAACGTAGATTGCACTGAGAGAGGACTCCTGGAGGTCCCAAAGGACATCCCCAGAAACACCACCAACCTGATCCTCACCATCAACCACATCCCTCACATTAACTCAACATCCTTCCAGGGCCTGGTGAACCTCACCGAGATTGACATGCGCTGTAACTGCGTGCCCATCAAGATCGGCCCCAAGGACCGCATGTGCACAGAGAGTGTGACTATCAAGAAGAACACCTTCAAAGACCTGAGGAATCTGAAGGCTCTGTATCTGGATGGGAATCAGCTCTCCAGCATCCCAAAGGGTCTCCCTCCAAACCTCATTCTGCTCAGTTTAGAGGTGAATCAAATATATACCATTCTGAAAAGGAACCTCTCTGACATCCCTAACGTACAGATTCTTTACCTGGGTCAAAATTGTTACTATCGTAACCCATGTAATGTTTCCTATCAAATTGAGGAGGGTGCATTTCTACAGCTTGGTAACATGACTCTCCTGTCCCTCAAGTCAAATAACCTATCCTACATTCCCCCAAGATTACCAACAAGTCTCCGAGAGTTGTATCTCTATAATAACAAGATTGAAATTGTTACTGACAAAGATTTTTATAACTTAACCAAATTGGAGATACTTGACCTAAGCGGAAACTGCCCACGATGTTACAATGCCCCATTTCCTTGTATTCCATGCCATAACAATTCACTTCAGATAGATGCAAGTGCCTTTAAAACATTGACCCAACTGAGGACACTACGCCTGCATAGTAACTCCCTCACGTATGTGCTTACAGAGTGGTTTCGGAACTGTAAAGAGCTGCGAGTACTTGATCTCTCAACAAACTTTTTAGCTCAAGACATAATGATGACTAACTTCCCACGAGCTCTACCCAACCTGGAAGAATTGGACCTGTCTTTTAACTATGAGCTGCAGAGGTATCCAGCTACACTGCACCTTAGTTCCTCATTCTCCTTCCTGAAATCCCTGAAAGTACTTCGTATCAGGGCCTTCGTCTTCCAGCAACTCACCCTCGAAAACATCAGACCACTGATTCCTCTAAAAAACCTGGAGGTCATTGATCTGGGCACCAACTTCATCAAATTAACCAACCTCAGCATTCTAATGGAACTGAAAAGCTTCAAAATAATAAATTTATCTGACAACAAAATATCGTCCCCCTCTGAAAGTGGTCAGTCTGTTGCCTTTTCAGGAGGAGGAGCCCTACATAGCTCCCCAATGTCAGATGCTGAGCATAATCGCAATAAAGAAGTGAGAGAGATTCATTATTTTAGATACGATGAATACGCTCGCAGCTGCAAGTACAAGGACAAGGAGGTTGGGACGCTGGATTCATTTGTCAATACCCAGTGCAGCCAGTTTGGAAAAACCCTGGATATCAGCAGGAATAATATATTTTTCCTTCACTCCAGATTCTTGAACCTTGCTGACCTTAGATGCCTAAATCTCTCTGGAAATGCCATGAGCCAAAGTCTAAATGGTTCTGAGTTCACTTACCTCACTAAGTTACAGTATCTTGACTTCTCATTCAATCGTCTGGACCTACTCTATTCCTCAGCGTTTAAAGAACTGAGAAGTTTAGTTATCTTAGACATAAGCAACAACAACCATTACTTTGAATCCGAGGGTTTGACCCACATGCTTAATTTCACATACAATTTGACAAATCTGAAGATATTACTCATGAACTATAATAAGATCTCCACCTCCACCAACACAGACCTGGAGAGTCTCTCTCTGGAGAAGTTAGAGTTCAAAGGTAACCGTTTAGATATGCTATGGAGAGATGGCGATACAAGATACATCAACTACTTCAAAAAACTGCTCAACCTGAGGGTCCTAGACATCTCTCACAACAACCTCAACTTCCTCCCTCAGCAAGTCTTCCAAGGCCTGCCAGACAAACTCACTAATCTCTACATCAACAACAACAGACTGAAGATATTTAGTTGGGAGAAGCTGATGATTCTTCAGTCCTTAGAGGTCCTAGATCTCAGTAGTAATAGCCTATCAACAGTTCCCCCAGAGCTCTCCAACTGCACCAAATCTCTCAAGACCCTCCTCTTACACAGAAACCAAATAGCCAAACTCTCTCCGTATTTCCTCAAGGACGCCTTTAGTTTGAAGTATCTGGATCTCAGCTTCAATCACATTCAAAACATTGAGCAGACCAGCATCCCTGATGATGTTGTCGATCACATGGACACGCTAGTCCTGAACAACAACAGGTTTATGTGCAACTGTAATGCCCTCATGTTTGTGATGTGGCTGAACCGTACCATGGTGAACATCCCCAGACTGGCCACCGATGTGACCTGTGCTGCCCCAGGAACCCAGAGGGGTCATCCGGTCATCTCCCTGGACCTAGAACTGCAGGCCTGCCAGCATAATTACCTGTCCATCGTCCTCTACATCCTCCTTACATCCCTGGTGCTCAGCTTCATTACCCTCTCCATCTCCAGCCACCTCTTCCTCTGGGATGTGTGGTACCTCTACCACTTCCTCTTGGCCAAGTTCAAAGGCTACAGACGCCTGTCCTCGCCAAGCGCTGCGTACGACGCCTTTGTGGTGTACGACAAGAAGGACCCGGAGGTGTCTGAGTGGGTGCTGAAGGAGCTGCTTGTTCAGCTGGAGGGCCGCGGGGACCACCCCTTACAGCTGTGTCTGGAGGAACGAGACTGGATCCCTGGCTGCCCCCTGATCGACAACCTCTCCCAGAGCATCCACCAGAGCAAGAGGACCGTGTTCATACTGACCAACAAGTACATCAGGAGAGGGGACTTCAAGACCGCATTCTACATGGCCCATCAGAGGCTTATGGATGAGAGAGATGATGTGATTGTCTTGGTTTTCCTGGAAAAGGTCCCCAGTCACTCAAAGTACCTGAGACTCAGGAAGAGGTTGTATAGGCAGTCAGTGATGGAGTGGCCAACAAATCCTCAAGCACAACAATACTTTTGGTTTAGCCTAAGGAGTGTACTGGCAACAGACAGTCAAAAACAATACAGTCATCTCTTCAAGGAGACTCTTTGAAAAAGGCCAAACACAATGATTTCGCCATTTTGAGAATGCATAGCATTGCCCTTTTTTGTGATTGTGTAATGATTGTGTAATGTCTGACAGAAAGAGGGAAACAAACCATGGGAGAACTTCCTCAATTCGTATATGAAGTTCCTGTTTCATTTAGCTCAGATGTCAGGTTGGGGATCTGTGGCTACGGTGCCAGCCACTCAGAGGCACTTGTTCTTTCTGTGGATTTTTGACTTGAACTGTCAACAGACAGCCAAAAACAATACAGTAATCTCTTAACAATACAGAGCAAACACAATACTTTTGCACATAGAATACACCTTACCCACTGGGCACACACTGGTTGAATAAACATTGTTTCCACGTAATTTCAATGAAATTGCATTGAACCAACGTAGATTAGACGTTGAACTGACGTCTATGCCCAGTGGGTAGTGTAGAACTTTCTATGTGGTGATTGTGTAAACGTGACAATTATCTTAAAGTTAATGTAATGTATCTCATGAGAATGTATAGATATGAACTTCCATATCTAATGCTGACTGATTGTGTAGGCTGTAACTGCAATGCTTATAAATGTACTGTCTCAATCTCCTACTCTGCAATGGACAGTAGGATAACAATGAATGAATAAAACAACTAATAACTGCCTTTAATCTCTTGATGCACAGCATATACTGACCAGAATCCACCGGGTTCAGGCAACCAACCAGCTTGTTGAACATGTGACTAACTAGAGCTGCAAGGGGAAGTTGAGTTGCACTTCATGTGTGTTTGAGTAGAGAGGAGTTGAGTCATTACCCAAGGGACTACATCCATGGAACAAAAAAGGTTTTATTAAATCACGTTGATTATTGGTAACTAAATGACCAGCCACTGATTATTTGAAAGGCTTTAATAATAAAAAAGGAATCAAAGGTAAACAATATGGTAAGTTTGATTAATTTCAGTTATTATTAGTATTGAAGTTATTCACCAAGTCTATGTGCTTTTCTCAAGCGGCAAAATTGCTAACGAAACATGAGAAAATCTATTCCTTTTTAAAGGGTAAGTAGTGTTATACACAAATGTTACATTCACAAATGCTTTTTATTTCTAGGCGAACATATTATAGACAACTAGTATCCGGAGATTAGTAGAATGTATACCATCACAAAGCTATTGCTTTTGAGCTATTGGCCATAAAATATGTGCTTGTAGGCTAGCCCTTGATATTGACTCTCAGTTTCATTAAATTACATAAGAGTGATTGGACGAAGGTGTCTTCTATGGGGGGGGGGGGGGGGGGATTGTTAAGAGCCCCAATCCTCGGTCTTAACACGCATCGATTGCAGTACGTTTTTGGGAGCATAAGGACCTTATCTTTCATATCAGCAAGAAATAAAGGTTAAAAGGTTAAATTGATACACACCTTTATAGGGTTAGGGTTAGGGTACCCACATGGCCATATCTCCATGTTACAGCGCATGTTTACAGAAGACAGATGGAAGACAGAGGCAACCACCTGTGCTAATTAGCTATCTAGCAAGCTCCGAATACCTGTGTGTAACGGAAAGAAGACCACCAGAAACGTGTTGTCACTGAAAAATACTGTGGGCTGAAACTGTGATAAAACAGTGTACAGTAAGTGCGTATTTTGCATTTGTGAATTTATTTTGTTGTGATATGAAAGTAAAGGGCGTTATGTATCTAGAACCGTATCGCAGTTGATAATCGATTCACGTTTAGATGGAGTATTTGGCTGTTTTGTCTACCAGAGACAGTCTACCTCTGGAAATAACATAGAAGGTCCTTGGACCTTAAGGAGTAACGGTAGGCTCCTTAAGAGTACATATTGGGCTACTTGTAGGCCTACTCCACACAGAGGAGGCTGGTTATTCCATTCCAGCCATTACAATGAGCCTGTCCTCCTATAGCTCATCCAACCAGCCTCCTCTGACTCCACGTTAGTTAGACATCTCATCATTAATCATTAGTCTGTCATTCTATTTCCATCCTCACACGTTTGTACTTTATAATTACAGGCTGCTACCACCTGCTGGTTACAGTTGGCATCATTGTTCCTGTGCCACTTCCTGGTCATAAATACCTCATGTACATGGATGCCAAGGCAGTTTCCATGTGACATTAAGGTGGTCAATACTACCAATACCACTGATGACATCATCTTCAATTGTGAGGACCGTCTACTCAGAAAGGTACCTGTTGGCATCACCAGGAATGTGACAGTGCTGGACCTATCAGAAAACAACATCCAGAATGTATCTCTTGATGCATTTTCTAATCTGGAGAACCTGACCATTCTCAATCTCAACTGGGTCAACAAAAACCGGAAAAGTCAAATCGCCGAAGGTGCCTTCAAAAATCTGACAAACCTGCAGGAGCTAAGGCTTAATGGCAATGGCTTCGTAGAAATTCCACAAAACCTCCCACTCAGCCTGGAAATCCTCAAGTTGGACAATAATAAGATCAATTTCTTTAATTTGAGCAACCTGTCTGGTATAACACATGTGAAGGAGCTCTTCTTATCCAAAAACTGCTTCTACTGGAATCCTTGTGAGAATAATTTTACTATTCGAAACGGCACATTCTCAGTATTGATTAACTTAGAGGTTTTGACATTGGCCTATAATAATTTAACTCAAGTTCCAAAAGAACTTCCAAGCTCTTTAGAAACATTATGGCTTGAATCTAACAAGATACAGTATATTGCCAAGGATGATTTTCATGGACTAACCCATCTAAAAATCCTTGAATTGCAGGGAAACTGTCCAAGATGCTCCAATGCTCCATATCCGTGTGTCCCATGTCCTAACGATTCTCTGGATATTCATCCTCATGCATTTCATGGCCTTACAGAGTTACAGACACTGCACCTAGCAGGGAACTCACTCAGTTTCATCAAGAACTCCTGGTTTGAGAGTTTAAACAATCTTAAACAGCTGTTTCTCTCTTATAATTTATTGTCTAAGGCTATGACTGGAGGAGATTTCTTTAGCTATCTACCAAAGCTAGAAGTTCTGGATTTTTCATTCAATTATGATTTGCTTTTCTACCCTGACACCCTACTGCTTTCGAGAATGTTTTCTAAATTGGTGTCACTCAGAACATTGCATATAGCAGGTTATGTTTTTAAAGAAATCCAGTCAGATACCCTCAGCCCTCTTCATGATCTAAAAAATCTGTCAGCATTGAACATGGGAATTAATTTCATTGTTCGCTCTAATTCTACCATATTCAGCAAATTCCCACACTTGAAACTAATATACCTTGGAGAAAATAGGCTGTATCCAGTTTCAGTGAGTGATTCCCCAGGCCGTGTCCTAGGAAGCAATTCAAAGCCAGCACTGCACAAGTCACCTCTCACTGGTCACTATTCACATTCAAAGGACTTTTCCTTTGAGTTAAAACATGGCCTTGTGAAGCAAGAGTGCTTTGACTCTGGTCGAGTGCTGGTCCTTAGTTCAAATAATATCTTCTTCATTTCTCCAAAGCAATTTGAGGGCTATGGGGACATTGCATGTCTGAACCTATCAAGAAATGGATTTTCTGCAGCACTGAATGGGACAGAGTTCACGTCGTTACCAGCCCTAAAATATCTGGACCTGTCCTTTAACAAGATTGACCTGGCCTACAACAATGCATTTAAGGAATTGTACAAACTACAAGTATTAGACCTAAGCTACAACAGCCACTATTTTGAAGTGTCTGGTGTGACACATAATTTAAATTTTTTGACAAATCTACCGGCTTTGAAAGTACTGAATATGTCACACAATAACATTTTCACATTAACAACTAAGCAGATGACAAGCGCATCTTTGAAAGAGCTTCAATTTCAACACAATTGGTTGGCCACATTATGGAAAGAGAGGGATGGCTCATACAACAGCCTTTTTAAAAACCTGCTGAATTTGACCTATCTGGATATATCATTCAACAGCATTGAGAAGATTCCATCAAAAGTCTATGAGAACTTACCATATACCCTTAAAAAACTATGCATTAGCCATAATTACCTCACCCACTTTAATTGGGATAAACTGGCTAGTTTCCAACAACTGAATATCCTGGATCTAAGCTATAATTATTTATCTCACGTGTCATCGAATCTCTCAAACTTCACAAATATACTTCAGATGCTTGACTTGAGTCACAATCAGATTGCTAAACTCTCTGATGGATTTCTTAGGGGTGCTCAAAACCTTCAGATACTTGACCTCAGCCACAACCAACTGAGTATCATCAATGAGACCACCTTCCTATCGGGCCCTGACAACTACATGAAAACCTTGTCCTTGCAAGGCAATCCATTCCAGTGTACCTGTGACTTATTAGAGTTCATCCTGTGGATTGAGCAGAACAAAGAGGTGGAGATCCCCAGACTGGCCACTGAGTTGATCTGCAACATGCCACCCAAAACCAGAGGCCAACCAGTGATACTGTTTGACATTAAAGAATGTGTCAACGACAACATAGCCTTCCTGATTTACTCCTTCTCCACTTCCTTGGTCATGCTCACCATGGTCATCACCATGGCAGTGCATATGTTGTATTGGGATGCTTCCTATATTCTATACTACCTGAGGGCGAAGCTGAAGGGCTACCATTCCTTCAGGTCTGCAACAACAGACAATCTCTATGATGCCTTTGTTACCTACGACACCAGAGACCTGTTGGTGTCAGACTGGGTGCTGAACCACCTGCGGGTGCAGCTGGAGGAGAGGGAGGAGAGACACCTGCCTCTCTGTCTGGAGGAGCGAGACTGGGCCCCCGGGGTCCCTCTGATAGACAACCTCTCCCAGACCATCCGGCAGAGCCGCAAGACCGTCTTCGTGCTGACCGAAGCCTACGTCAGGACCGGGACCTTCAGGATGGCTGTGTACCTGGCCCACCAGAGGCTGCTGGATGAGAACATGGACGTGATCGTGCTGGTTCTCCTGGAGCCGGTACTGCAGCACTCTCACTTCCTCCGTCTGCGGCGGCGTCTGTGTGGGAAGAGTGTTCTGGAGTGGCCCCGGACTGCAGCCGCAGAGCCCTGGTTCTGGCAGAGCCTGAGGAACGCTGTCAGGTTCGACAACCAGGTGATGTACAGCCAGATCTACTCCAGGTACTTTACCAACAAGTAGAGCACAGGCCAGACCAGAAACTCAAGCTTTCTCACACAAATAGATTGAGTAGTTAAACACCACAACTGCAATCACTTTTACAAGCTCTGATTCTTGGCTATATAGTTTTTTCTAACTCTGCACTGAACAATATGGATGATACTGTACATCTGAAATCAACAGTATGTAAATCAATGTTGTATTCATTGCTTTAATAACAAGCACTATGGCCACCAGTTATCACACTTGTGGTTCAGTTTTTCACTTTTATGCTATCTACGGTTAGTGGGTGGTTGTAATGAAATATAAACTGTATTTTCAAAGGTTTTGCCAATATGTTCAAAGTTCATGCCATATCTGATTTTAAAAATATATTTATTGGAGCAGTCAGTCTCTGGGTATATGTCTTTCTGGGATAACAGTCAAGTTCCTGTTTCATTAGGCTCAGATGCAGGGGGGTGAATCTGTGGCTATGGTGTCAGCCGGTCAGTGGCACTTATGGTATGTGACAATAAAAACCTCATTTTCAAACATTGTATATGGAATCTCTTTGAACTACACATACAGTCACAGCATCAATGCATTACTGAAATATAATCAATGACGTAGGGATCAACAAGTAGTCCTACCATGTTTCTAAAGCAAACCAATGAAGCCACTGTTACCATCTGATGTAATACTGTGTAAATCCACAGGACAGTTATTGGCACAATCACGAAGAGTGACCGGTGACATTGGGGACTGGTTTGTGTTGGCAGCAATGCTCTGAAATGGTGCCCAAAATCAAATCAGAAAAAAATGTGTTGTCCAATACGTTAAACAAAACTGTAACAATTATTTAGGCTTTCTCTCGCTTGTAAAGATGACGCAATATATATGTTTCCCAACCAAGTTGTGCTCGAGAGTGAAGGGACGTGACGTCATGATCTAAATTAGCATATTGTTGAGTATAATAGACTTTGATTGACGTGTCCGCCTTCACTCGTGCTTGGCGCAATCGGGATTGAGACGCATCTTTATCCAGTACACCTCCGGTGAGTGAAAACTAATGATCTATTGTCATACATCTACTGACTTTACAGCCGTGTAATATGATATGTCGTGTAGGTTATACTAGGATACAAATGGTCTAACCGCTGCAATAGCCTAGTGCATAGAAGCCTACTCAATACATTATCCTCACTTAATCTATTTCTAGATGTTGGTGAAGCCCTATTCAATAGCTATTCAATGTTTCTATTCTCAATTGACGTTTGCACCCTAGTAGTCTGGCGGGTTTGAGTGGAACCCATCTATTAATATGTAGTGTGGATGTTTTTTTAATGTAGGCTACAGTGTTACCTAAAGATATTATGTCTTGATTTTAGGATGTGCTACAATGTCTATGACAAAGGAAATGTGCAAATGTTCGCCTGATGGTCGACGCCACTAGTTTGAACCTGTATTGCGATGCAGCCGAGCAGGGCGGTGGTTGTGACTCCACGCCTGCAGACAGATCTCAGATTGGCTCAATGCTTTTCTCCAACTTTGTCGCCAGTAATGAGAGCACGTGCTCGTGGAATTAACGGCCTAAAGAATGCGCTTTGCTTTGTAAATCTAGAAAAGTAATAATTGACTAGGTTGTATGTAATCTTAATTTGATGTGGGGTTCTTGCCCTGCCCTACAGGGGGAGAATGTGAGCGTTTTATTTCCCATGTGCTGTAGGGGGTTGCTTTGTCTGCTTTTTGGGTTTGGTTCAATGTATGGGCCTATTGAGATGGATATGTATTGATGGAAGCTGTGCTAAATTCTGTGAAAGGCCTATGGGTTTCATAGGTTAATATTTGCCAATGGATCTGTCCGGTATAAACTGTCTTGCTGCATTAACCTAAATGTATAATTGTAAGTTTTCATCTGCTCTTTGACCAGATCCTCTGAAAACATGTCTGACAAGCCAGATCTTGCAGAAGTCTCCAACTTTGACAAGACCAAGTTGAAGAAGACCGAAACGCAGGAGAAAAACCCCTTGCCCACGAAAGAAAGTACGATTTCTTACGTTTATTCTTTATATGCCACTTATCCAATGTGAAATTGGTCTTAATGACATGTTGACACTGCCTACAAACATTCAACATAACCCATGTTATCCCTTTCTTTGCAGCCATTGAACAGGAGAAAGCCTCAGCATGAAGCCCAAGCCTCCACTCTGCACTGTACATTCCACCAGCATTCACTTCCTTCACCTCTTTTAGCTGTATAACTGTGTAACCAAAACCTAAGTTGCATTGTGTTTGGACAAAAGCAGATGACTGTACAGCCCCCTCCCTAGAACTCCCTGTTTGACATTATGTCTGAAAGGAAACAACTACTGACTGGCAGTATGACTAGGAGGACGTGTTGCTCGTCTCATCCTGAATCACTTCAGCGCTCTGTCACCTGTCCCTGCCGTGTCGCCTGCTTCCAGCCACTTGTGGTTGTGAAGGGAAGTGCAAGGGTGTGATGGATCAGCCCAACCAGGGATGCATACTTATGACATCTAGTGTAGTTCAGCTTCTGGCCAACTGTGAAATGCTTTCAAGTCAAGCAGTGTTTGTATGACTTGTTCAATTGTTTTGTATAAGTTCAATTCTTGGAATGCAAAGTTTCTTTTGGTATGCAATTAAAAACAACTTTGTTTAGTTTTTTGAATTTGTTTAGTGTTTATCACATTGTACACCTGTTTTACATATGTTCATTACAACTCTGCATATTAGGCAAGTGTATACCAAATAAATTTGGGCTATCCTTTGTGGACTACTGGAATCACATTGTATACCTCTGAATTGATGCACAATCACTTAAGCAGAACCCAAGCAATTTGTAACTGCTGCAATGTAGCACTTTAGTTCAGAGAAATTTAGTTTGCATTACTCTTAAGCTGGCTAGGTGAGGAGAAACTATTTCAGTTGTAAGTACATTTTTCTGAAGTATCAGTGATGCCAGCAAAACAAGTATATTGCTGCTGTGGCTTGACTGATGCAGTAGTGGGCTTTGGAGCATGACGTGGATTAGACATTTCCACTGTCTGCAGCCTGGCACAGTGGACACAACTGAGCTAGACAAGCACCCATGGCAATAATCACTGCTAATAGCCTACTTGACCCAGCAAAACAATGAACCCTTTGGAGTTGGTCTGGATTGGTGGCTGAAAAAGCCACATTCTTAAAAGTTTTCCATTACTTACAGCTGGGCTGGAATTGGGACATTCCAACAGTCCAGGGCTCCTGAGTGGCGCAGTGGTCTAAGGCACCATCTCAGTGCAAGAGGCATCACTACAGTACCTGGTTTAAATCCAGTCTATCACATCTGGCTGTGATTTGGAGACCCATAGGGTGTCAATGTAAATGAGAATTTGTTCTTAACTGACTTGCGTAGTTAAATGAAGGATAAACAGCCAAAATGTCTGTAACAAGTAATTGCATAGCTTTAGTTGTACTGGGTATTCTCATTGAGGGAAAGGTGACCTTATTGCAATGATACCTTGTCTGAATACAATCCCTTCTTATCCAACAGGCCATTATCAGCGTTTTGGCAATATGTTCTCACTATATTTCAAAGTTTAGCCTCCAATGGAGATGGCTTGGACAGTCCAGGTTTTACTAGTAATTTAAATCATCCCTGTATGATTTTAATACAGCTATCAGCGGGTTTATGGTCCAGGTCGGGATAAGTGGATTGCTGTTAAACTGATTAAGAACATTAATCCCACTGAAAGCAGCCGAGTGTTTCTGATGTCCCCATTCTTCCTGGACACCATGTACCAGATTATTGAGGTCAGATCATGCTTATGCCACATTCGGAACAACTGGGAACTCGGAAATATCCAACTTCAGTCCGTTCAAGACAACTGGGAACTCTGGGGGGGAGGGGGGAAACCCAGCTCTGACTGAAATATATTTTAACTGTCATCCAACTCGGAATTCCAATTCACAAACTAAGTAATATTTCTAAAACTCTGACCTGAAGATCATTGGCGTCATGATTCCCAGTTGTCTTGAAAGCACTAATAGCATGGGGTCCACAGGAACTTTCTGATGTCACAACTCCCCATGAGAAATTAAATGTACTGTAGAAAACATTGTGATCATGCACAACAAAGGCCGTGTTTACACAGGCAGCCTACTTCTGATCTTTTGAAAAATTAATAGCAAAAAATATGATTGTTGAAAAGACCAATTAGTGGCTAAAGATGTGAATTTGCCTGCCTGTGTAAATATTGTCAAAGTGTAAAGCCATTTGTATCTGCATTTATATGGGAATTTTGACTCCTCAACTCAGGCAGATTGCAGCCTGTGGTAATGATAACTGTCTGTCTGCCCTCATCACTCTGTAATGATGTCCCAAAGACACTGTCTACCCTCATCACTCTGTACTGATGTCCCAAAGACACTGTCTACCCTCATCACTCTGTACTGATGTCCCAAAGACACAGTCTACCCTCATCACTCTGTACTGATGTCCCAAAGACACTGTCTACCCTCATCACTCTGTACTGATGTCCCAAAGACACAGTCTACCCTCATCACTCTGTAATGATGTCCCAAAGACACTGTCTACCCTCATCACTCTGTACTGATGTCCCAAAGACACAGTCTACCCTCATCACTCTGTAATGATGTCCCAAAGACACTGTCTACCCTCATCACTCTGTAATGATGTCCCAAATACACTGTCTGTCTACCCTCATCCTCTGGATAAGTCAGGAACATCCTGAGACTGAGATGTCCCACCCCCTCCCGACAGCCTCAGCACAGAATGGTATACGATCTAGCCCAGTATAGTTATAACCTCCACCCAGTCTGATCTAGCCCAGTATAGTTATAACCTCCACCTAGTCTGATCTAGCCCAGTATAGTTATAACCTCCACCCAGTCTGATCTAGCCTAGTATAGTTATAACCTCCACCCAGTCTGATCTAGCCCAGTATAGTTATAACCTCCACCTAGTCTGATCTAGCCCAGTATAGTTATAACCTCCACCCAGTCTGATCTAGCCCAGTATAGTTATAACCTCCACCTAGTCTGATCTAGCCCAGTATAGTTATAACCTCCACCCAGTCTGATCTAGCCTAGTATAGTTATAACCTCCACCCAGTCTGATCTAGCCCAGTATAGTTATAACCTCCACCCAGTCTGATCTAGCCCAGTATAGTTATAACCTCCACCCAGTCTGATCTAGCCCAGTATAGTTATAACCTCCACCCAGTCTGATCTAGCCTAGTATAGTTATAACCTCCACCCAGTCTGATCTAGCCTAGTATAGTTATAACCTCCACCCAGTCTGATCTAGCCCAGTATAGTTATAACCTCCACCCAGTCTGATCTAGCCCAGTATAGTTATAACCTCCACCCAGTCTGATCTAGCCTAGTATAGTTATAACCTCCACCCAGTCTGATCTAGCCTAGTATAGCTATAACCTCTGATCCGGCCCAGCCCTGCCTAGAGTCTATCCCAGATCAGCCTAGCACAGCCCTGCACAGGACGTCTTCCATCCTCTTAGCTGCACCAGGCCATTGTTCAGTCAGTCCCCACTCCAGTCTGCCTCCAGCTGTGCTGCTGCTATTTCAGACACTCATCTGACATAGACACAATGAGAGGCTCCCCCCTCGGCTGTCATGGCATCCTGCTACCCCCCAAACACTCCCTTGGACAAGACTACTGCATGTCTCAGTGTGGAGGAGGCAGTACAGTCTCCCCATGCAAGCTATTACACACACAGGTAAGAGATATGAGTAGCCTGATAAAATACAGCAGCAGAAAGATGACTTCCACACTGTGGTCAAATACAATGGCAGCGATGATGCATTTGCCTGCCTGTTGTATTAGTTATTTAGGGGCTGGAGCAATCTAGAAGATTACACACTCCATTGAGCAGGCTTTCACTATAGAAATGTAAGGTATTCCTATGGGAGGAAATGTTAAAATGACAGGCAGGCAGGCAGAGTGTATTTCTCTATGCCTACTGTGGCTTTGTTACGACCTGCTCTGTAATGAGGGGTGACAGGTACACAGTTGACAGGTACCTGAACCTAATCCAAGGTGACAAGCACTGGCAGGCAGCATCTAGGTCATGCACTAACACAGGTGTGGCCTCTGTGCTGTAAGGGAATTCCAACAAGTTTGGACTCTCCTCTTTGTGCTTGAGTTGATTCAAGTTTCTTACAGTTCAGCTCATGTCAAATCCAGTTGGAGAATCTGAATAAGTATTTTCTTCTATCCTGCTGATTCTGTCAACAGTGATATTGTTGTTGGTAGGGGCCATCGTCTTCCACCGTGGATTATCATCTGACCTAATCTATGCATCTATCTCATAGTGATTAAGTATACGTTGGGAGACTGTGACACAAATACACAGAAACGTCACTATGTCTTTTTGGCAACAGATTATAGTCCGACGTCAGATTATGGCTGACCATTACATAATGGAAAGCCCAGCGTTTTTGCTGGGTTTAAGAGTTTAACTCTTGTTCATTTTCAATGCCTGTGTTTAGAGGAGTTGGAGTGGGTGTGTACTTTCTCCTCAGGCACAAGACAGATGATAATTGCCCCCATGGCAGGCATACTGTGACGCACCTGGTCTCTGTGATTGGAGGACTCTGCCACTGCCTGGCCCCTGGCCATCTGCCACTGCCTGGCCCCTGGCCATCTGCCACTGCCTGGCCCCTGGCCATCTGCCACTGAATGGCAGTGTGTGGAGCAGCATTAGTGGACTTGTTTACGGGCGTTATTGGCATAGGAAACATGTTTACATTGTCAAAGCAAGTGAAGTAGATAGTAAACAAAAGTGAAATAAACAATAAACATTAACAGTAAACATTACACTCACAGAAGTTCCAAAAGAATAAAGACATTTCAAATGTCATATTATATATATATATATATATATATATATATATATATACAGTGTTGTAACAATGTGCAAATGGTTAAAGTATAAAAGGGAAAATAAATAAATATGGGTTGTATTTACAATGACGGCCTACCTACAGGGTCAGCCCCTGGAGCAAATTAGGGTTTTTCACCTTGTCGGCTCGGGTATTCAAACCAGCGACTTTTCAGTTACTGGCCCAACGCTCTAACCGCTAGGCTACCTGCCGCCCTAAAAAAATGTCACCCAGTAGATATGGGAGTTTATTAAAATTGGGTTTGTTTTTTAATTCTTTGTGGATCTGTGTAATCTGAGGGAAATATGTCTCTCTAATATGGTCATACATTTGGCAGGAAGTTAGGAAGTGCAGCTCAGTTTCCAGCTCGTTTTGTGGGCCGTGTGCACATAACCTGTCTTCTCTTGAGAGCCAGGTCTGCCTACGGCGGCTTTTCTCAAAGCTTCAAAGCTTTCCTTAAGTTAGGGTCAGTCACAGTGGTCAGGTATTCTGCCACTGTGTATTCTCTGTTTAGGGCCAAATAGCATTCTGGTTTGCTCAGTGTTTTTGTTAATTCTTTCCAATGTGTGAAGTAATTCTCTTTTAGTTTTCTCATGATTTGGTTGGGTCTAATTGTGTTGTTGTCCTGGGTCTCTGTGGGGTCTGTTTGTGTTTGTGAACAAAGCCCCAGGACCAGCTTGTTTAGGGGACTCTTCTCCAGGTTCATCTCTCTGTAGGTGATGGCTATGTTATGGAAGGTTTGGGAATCACTTCCTTTTAGGTGGTTGTTTGTGATCTGTTGTCACAAGAAAAGGGCAACCAGTGAAGAACAAACACCATTGTAAATACAACCCATATTTATGTTTCTCTCTCGCTCGCTCTACAAAGTGAACGTGTTTTGAGGGAACAACAACGGCTGCCATAATGAATGCACCTCCTACAGGGATTAAAGAGGCACACTGACCAGAATACACAGAAAACACAGAATACACAGAATACACAGAAAACACAGAATACACAGAAAACACAGAATACACAGAATACACAGAAAACACAGAATACACAGAATACACAGAAAACACAGAATACACAGAATACACAGAATACACAGAAAACACAGAATACACAGACAACACAGAAAACACAGAAAACACAGAATACACAGAAAACACAGAATACACAGAAAACACAGAATACACAGAAAACACAGAATACACAGAAAACACAGAAAACACAGAATACACAGAATACACAGAATACACAGAATACACAGAATACACAGAAAACACAGAATACACAGAAAACACAGAAAACACAGAATACACAGAATACACAGAATACACAGAATACACAGAAAACACAGAAAACACAGAATACACAGAATACACAGAATACACAGAAAACACAGAATACACAGAATACACAGAAAACAGAAAACACAGAATACACAGAAAACACAGAAGCAAATGTGACATCAAGAGATGTTGTTTTTGTAATAATAATCTAATTAAAGTGATATTAGAGATCTTGATATATGACCAGTGAGATTAAAAGACACAATACAATACTATGGGTTGTACTCTTTAACTGGGCTGCCAACCTCCTCCCATTATATGTGCTTTCTCACAACAGGCCTTCAGTGTCCAAACACAATGTGGACAGACACAAGGGTCGAATGGCGAAGGAACACAGCAGCCCAAGCCACACACCCCGGGGGACGAGGGGCTTTCAAAATAGAATTGTCAAATAGGCCATGTCAATATTTTTGTGATCATACTCATACAGTATGTGCCATTTGCTGCACCTGAGTAGTATTTATGTAAAACTGATTCAGACCATTCTGACATTCATCCAATCCCAACTGTTAATAAACTGTTAGAATGTGTCCAATGGTGTCCAATGTCCATCCATTGAACACCCTCCACAAAAGGCTAATCCATTGTAGTGTCTAACTAATAGGATTTTAAACTGACAGGGTAACGTAATCTCCCCCTCTGTCCAATCTGAGAGAGAGAGAGAGACAGAGGAGATTGTGATGAACGCGGCCCACAGTGAGGGCCCAGAAGGCCATCTGCCAGTGTTGTGATGAGAAGGCACTCGCCTCTCTGGACCGGCTGTGGGCTGCAGCTCAGCTCTCTCTCTGGTCTTTGAGTCCCTGGCTGCCTCAGCCTGACTGGGCCGGCTGTGGGCTGCAGCTCAGCTCTCTCTCTGGTCTTTGAGTCCCTGGCTGCCTCAGCCTGACTGGGCCGGCTGTGGGCTGCAGCTCAGCTCTCTCTCTGGTCTTTGAGTCCCTGGCTGCCTCAGCCTGACTGGACCGGCTGTGGGCTGCAGCTCAGCTCTCTCTCTGGTCTTTGAGTCCCTGGCTGCCTCAGCCCTGATCCTCATGACGGCTGGATTGTCAATCCAATCAAGGGCTTTGAGAGTTAGGCCACATACTGGATTCTGCAGTTACTGTACTGTTCTGTGTTCTGTGTTCTCCATCCAGTAATGTAGGCATCTCCACAGAATTAGAATTATTTGATGCTTCATAGCAGAGCCTTTTATTTAAAATGAATGGCTTTGCTTCCTACTCGACAACATTCTCATTCTTAAATTTTAGCAATAAAATAGACTGTATAATTCAAAATCCTCCATTTCATTCACGTAAGGACATGCAGACGCTTTCCCAGCAAGTCATTTTCTCAACAGGAAACACTACAGGAAGTCGCAACAGCCACCAGAATAGCTGCAGCTAGCAACCTCTGTGGTGCTGAAACACTTTATCTCTGTCTCTGTGTTCAGCCTCCGAGCTGAATGTCCAGGTCCCTCTTTCTCCTTCTGTTTCCATGGTAGCAGACAGGTGCTTACAGCTTATAACACCCCCTGCGTCTTACAGAGACTGGTGCTGAACACAATTATAAATCAATGAGTTGAAAGGATACAAAGAAACAAAATAGGAACCAGGAGAAATCTGTTGAACCATCCATGGCTGAAAAAACAAGACAATCATAACTCACCTTTCACTTTCACCTCTCAGAAAAAGTTTCACGTTAGACACATACACAGTCATCTATCTTATTTAATCCTAATATTTGTCATATCAGTGGTGGGCTTGAGAAATTGTTGTCCTATTTCTGGCAGTTATTGTATACTGTTGCAAGTTGGAAACAATTTCAGGGCATTTTGCTCTATGGCCCATTTTCAGTAGCTCTGTTGTCAGGAAGTTAGTTCCTCATTACTGATTAAAGTTCCTGTTTCTGACTTGCAGTCAGTCAACAGCCAGGCACTCTGCTATTGGGTTTCTAACAGAGGTCCTTCTGTACACAAATGTCCAAAATAAAGAGATGATCATATAGTGCTATGCTTCAGGAAGACAATCTGGTGGTTCTTGTGATTTATCATTTTAGGTCATTCTGAGTGTGTTTTTGACAGACAGACAGACAGACAGACAGACCCATCTAACCTTTGTTGAAATGCCTTGTTCTCCTCATCTGAACAGACACCAGTAATGTAATGAATATATATGAGAAAGAGAAGGAGTGAGAAAGAGGAGTAGTGAGAAAGAGAAGGAGTGAGAAAGAGGAGGAGTGAGAAAGAGGAGGAGTGAGAAAGAAGGGGAGTGAGAAAGAGAAGGAGTGAGAAAGAGGAGGAGTGAGAAAGGAGAGAGATGGTATAAAACTGTACTGAAAGTGTCAATCAATATAATCACATGATTGAGTCTAATACCACATTTTTTATTACCAATATCTTTGTGTTGCAGAGTTTGATACTCAACACAGTTATTTCACATTTGATAGCCCGTTATTCTGTTTTGGTTGGCTTGGTAATAACAGGGCCATGAGGATGACATAAAGGCAGAGAGAGCTCCCCAACCTGTTTGTTCATTCACTGTAGGGTGGAAGGGGATATAAAGAATTGACTATTACAGGCCAACAGAGCTTCCTCTCACAGGAAGCTACTCCCACAGTCCTTTTCCCCAAAGGTACAGAATGGGCAGAGGTCAAACAGTTCCCAACAACTGCCTCCAGATGACCAGCTGACTAATGTCTTAATGTCTTATTAATTGGTGTTGGACCCCAGGAAGATTAGCTAACGTTACGGCGTTAGCTATTGGGGAGCTAATAAAAATGCACAAATTAAAATTCACACTGACAATCTGGAGGGGAGCTTGACCAGAAAACCAGTTTCATATCTTTCATAAAATATTCAACAGTGCACTTATCTAATAAGGTTTACTAAAGCATGCACAATCACTGGGGCTTCTGGAATGACGCATATTTGGAAAACTATTTTATAATGTCAGGTGAAGTCACTGTGTAAAAAGAGTGGAATATATACAGTATTCTATACTATGGTCCAAAAGTTGGTATTTCCAAGTGATTTCTTTCAGTTTTTTCCCCAGACAGTGATGTGATCACACAGCTATCTCACTGTGGACTGAGCCCTTGCCCATATTAGGACATGGAGAAAAAAACGAAACAGTCCTTTTTTCTGCAGAGGACTTTCTTTAAATGTATTGGTCGGTCCACACAGGCAGCCTGTTTCTGAATGGCTAGGGTGACTAACACTGATCCTGTGCACCCAATCAGAAGGAGGAGCTGTGAAAATGATCGGAGAGCAGTAGAGTTTACGACTCCATGTGGTTCTCATTGTATCAATCTTACTCACGTCTGAACTAGCTCCAGTGTGTCTGGTTCCTCATTGCTATGTACGTCACATGCTGCATACAGTCTACCAGGCCTCTGGGAGTTTACTCCTGGTCCTATTGCAGTCAATTTATATACTGTATATAATACCATATAGGCAATGATACATATCTGGCTATATGGCAACACCATATGTATATATATATGAATTTTTTTGCCCTTTTTCTCCCCAATTTCACGATATTCAATTGGTAGTTACAGTCTTGTTCCATCACTGCAACTCCTGTACGAACTCGGGAGAGGCGAAGGTACGCTTCTATATACCGTACATGGCTTCTATATACCGTACATGGCTTCTATATACCGTACATGGCTTCTATATACCGTACATGGCTTCTATATACCGTACATGGCTTCTATGTACCGTACATGGCTTCTATCTACCGTACATGGCTTCTATATACCGTACATGGCTTCTATGTACCGTACATGGCTTCTATGTACCGTACATGGCTTCTATGTACCGTACATGGCTTCTATCTACCGTACATGGCTTCTATATACCGTACATGGCTTCTATGTACCGTACATGGCTTCTATATACCGTACATGGCTTCTATATACCGTACATGGCTTCTATATACCGTACATGGCTTCTATGTACCGTACATGGCTTCTATGTACCGTACATGGCTTCTATATACTGTACATGGCTTCTATGTACCGTACATGGCTTCTATATACCGTACATGGCTTCTATATACCGTACATGGCTTCTATATACCGTACATGGCTTCTATATACCGTACATGGCTTCTATGTACCGTACATGGCTTCTATATACCGTACATGGCTTCTATATACCGTACATGGCTTCTATATACCGTACAGAAGAATGCTCTCAAACAGTCTTAAAGCCTTCTGCAGATTCCACAACCACAGTAAAGGCTACTGAAGTATTTTACTGTGAAATTCCGTTGAATTTCTTTGGGAGAAATGGCAATCAGCTATTTCCAGTTGTTCCGTCCCTTGACTAACTCCCTGTGTTTGTATGTTGGTATGTGCTCATAGTTTTTTGTCTCCCTCTATCAATTTCTATGTTCTTCCCAGGTGATCCTGTTTTACTTCAATTCATCGGTTCCTCCCCTTAGTCTTAATCAAATTAGCCAAGCAGACATTTCCTTGTTGAACTGAGAGAGATGCAGCCAGTCCAAAGTGACATCAGCATGCAACCTTTCATCTGAAGGAGATTTGCCCAGCCGAGAGCACTCCAGCTGTGAACCTGGCACAGGACCATACAGGCACACACGCGCACACACTAGCACACGCACACTTGCTCATGCACAGTTACAACTCCTCCCCCAGCCCGTCCTACAGACGGCTATATCGGTCAACGAATACAGGACTAGTAAAGAGATACCAGAGGGACTTTCTGAGGCCCATGGGTAGAGACAGCAGAGGGACTTTCTGAGGCCCATGGGTAGAGACAGCAGAGGGACTTTTTGAGGCCCATGGGTAGAGACAGCAGAGGGACTTTTTGAGGCCCATGGGTAGAGACAGCAGAGGGGAATCCTGGGAGGGGGAAATAGCTAGGCTACATGGTCTCTGTGACACTAGCCTCTATCATGGCATATCTGACTGGATCATCTGAGCCTTATCTTCAACTATCTGACATCAGGGACATGTGAGTTGACATGTATCTCAACATAAAAATAAAGCTATGGGTGAAATGCAGAGACAGAAAGCGCAAGCTTGTTCTTTCATAACTGTAGAATATTTCCCAAATTATGATTAAAGAGTTGAATCGAAGGAAGTTGAATCGAAGGATAAATACTAACTTCGAACAGGAAAAACATACCTTAAATTATTGCTTTGCCTTGGTGCTAAAGTTGACATTGTTGAGAATATTGAGTCAAACAGTGGCCTCAGTGGTTGACAATGTGGACAGCACTGCCCCATAACTCCTGAATGAATACATCAGATAACATGACCTCTGTCTACAGGGACACTGTAGGTGTGAGGGTTACCATGCCAACACTGAATTAGAAAGAGGAGGGGACAAGAGAAAATCCACCTCAGAGGATTCTCAGTTGGTCTTCCTTAATTGGGTCTACAGATAGATGCTATCTGTAGATAGATAGATGCTCTACAGATGGTCATACTATCAACACACTATCTGCTGATAAGCAACTGCTTTCTAAGGTTATACTGTTAGGGTTAGGATAAGGTTTAGGATAAGGTTTAGGATAAGGGTTAGGATAAGGTTTAGGATAAGGTTTAGGATAAGGTTTAGGATAAGGGTTAAGGTTAGGGTTAGAGTTAGTAGATGTTTGTTTTGGGCTCATGTTTTTGCGATTATCCCGGAGTCATAGTCACAAGTTCAGATGGCAAAATGCTAATGTCTTCTGCATTTTCAAAGCCATATCAAGAAATTAAAGAATTGTCTTCCCGTTGCTGAGTATCTCCCTCATGGTTTGTACAGCGGCAGGGCTACACCACAACATTGACCAGAGCCCTGTGGCCTAATCTACCATGCTGCAGCTTTGTCTGCCTCTCTGAGCACACAACAGGAAGCATGCATAATTGTGATACAGAATCGATTGGAACAGTTTTGAACAGTACTTATTAAAAACATAATGACCACCATGGTTTTTTCCATGAAATGGTGTGTTTGGTGTGCCGAATAGTTATTGTTGTGAACTATTTCTGTGAAAAACAGTATTTCTATGATTTAGGGCCAGCTTGTCATTGAGCCAAACCCTCTGAGGTCCCTTAAGTGCAATCACACATCCACTCCCTCCCACTTCAGCAGTCATGCACACTTGTCATGTTCATTTTACAGGCTGTAATCAATCACACCAGTCATCTTTAACAGTCTACAGTGTTATACAGGCTCTAATCAATCACACCAGTCATCTTAACAGTCTACAGTGTTATACAGGCTATAATCAATCACACCAGTCATTTTTAACAGTCTACAGTGTTATACAGGCTCTAATCAATCACACCAGTCATTTTTAACAGTCTACAGTCTTATACAGGCTCTAATCAATCACACCAGTCATATTTAACAGTACAGTGTTATACAGGATGTAATCCATCACACCACTCAGTCTTCAGTGTTAGTCATCCCACCATGAGAAGATTCAATTGGCTTAAATTATTTGTGTCTCCTATAGCCTATAGTAGGCAGGAAGTGGTTAACAGCAGGAGATCTATGCTGACAGCAAGACTCCTCCTACAGTAACATCTGGGCCTTGTTGTCGACAAATACATATCCTGTACTGTATGTGCACTAACCTACTCTGACCTACCCAAGCGTCATACATAGAATTACATTCCATTTACAGGACTACAGTATATGCTATTTATGGCAGTCATGTTTCTCAATGTACATTTCCTCCCTTGTTCATAAGCAGCTCAGTGTATAGATTTGAGGATAGAGACGCAACAAGCCTCCATTATGTCCTGTATAGCTGTATGGTACTGTCTGTATGGTACTGTCTGTATGGTACTGTCTGTATGGTACTGTCTGTATGGTACTGTCTGTATGGTACTGTCTGTACGGTACTGTCTGTACGGTACTGTCTGTAACAAGCCTCCATTATGTCCTGTATAGCTGTATGGTACTGTCTGTATGGTACTGTCTGTATGGTACTGTCTGTATGGTACTGTCTGTATGGTACTGTCTGCAACAAGCCTCCATTATGTCCTGTATAGCTGTATGGTACTGTCTGTATGGTACTGTCTGTATGGTACTGTCTGTATGGTACTGTCTGTATGGTACTGTCTGCAACAAGCCTCCATTATGTCCTGTATAGCTGTATGGTACTGTCTGTATGGTACTGTCTGTATGGTACTGTCTGTATGGTACTGTCTGTATGGTACTGTCTGCAACAAGCCTCCATTATGTCCTGTATAGCTGTATGGTACTGTCTGCATGGTACTGTCTGTATGGTACTGTCTGTATGGTACTGTCTGTATGGTACTGTCTGTATGGTACTGTCTGCAACAAGCCCCCATTATGTCCTGTATAGCTGTATGGTACTGTCTGTATGGTACTGTCTGTATGGTACTGTCTGTATGGTACTGTCTGTATGGTACTGTCTGTATGGTACTGTCTGCAACAAGCCCCCATTATGTCCTGTATAGCTGTACGGTACTGTCTGCAACAAGCCTCCATTATGTCCAGCCTGCTTGATGAGAACCGTTAGGAGAATGCTCTTATCTGGTACTCCTCCACAATTCTAGGCCAGATACAGCTTGTCTGGTAGTGTTGGCCCTACAGCTTCTAGGCCAGATACAGCTTGTCTGGTAGTGTTGGCCCTACAGCTTCTAGGCCAGATACAGCTTGTCTGGTAGTATTGGCCCTACAGCTTCTAGGCCAGATACAGCTTGTCTGGTAGTATTGGCCCTACAGCTTCTAGGCCAGATACAGCTTGTCTGGTAGTATTGGCCCTACAGCTTCTAGGCCAGATACAGCTTGTCTGGTAGTATTGGCCCTACAGCTTCTAGGCCAGATACAGCTTGTCTGGTAGTGTTGGCCCTAACACAGGGATGGATCTTAATCAGAATGCATTGTGAGGATCTGTAGGGTTGTGGGGTAATAATATTATAGTCTCAACTTCGACATGCAGACCAACTCCTAAAACCTGCCTGTTGTGAAATAAGGTAACTAGTGGCCAATGCTGTGAAAAGTAGGCCACAGTCAGAATCTTACTACAAATTAACTTCCAATGCAGTATGTGTAAGTGCGTGTATGTGTTTGTGTTTGTGTGTGTGTACGTGCGTGCGTGTGTGTGTACGCGCGTGTTTGTGTTTGTGTGTGTGTACGTGCGTGTGTGTGTGTTGTTTTGTGTGTGTGTGTACGTGCGTGTTTGTGTGTGTGTGTGTTTGTGTGTGTGTGTTTGTGTGTGTGTACGTGCGTGCGTGTATGTGTGTTTGTGTGTGTGTACGTGCGTGCGTGTGTGTGTGTGTGTGTTTGTGTGTGTGTGTGTGTGTGTGTGTGTGTGTGTGTGTGTGTGTGTGTGTGTGTGTGTGTGTGTGTGTGTGTGTGTGTGTGTGTGTGTATGTGTGTCTGTTCCTAAGCTTGTGGAAGCTCTTGAGACAAAGCCTCTTTGAACTTTGACTTCCGTCTTCCCCTCTTTGTAACTTTTTTCTGTTCCCTTTGTAGCTGCCTCCTTCCTGTCCACATAGTTCAGAGGAACCTGAGTGTTCCACACCAGATCTAAGAGGCAGTCCTCAAATGGAATCTCTCTTTACTGACTTTAATAAGATAATGTTTAATAAGATACTGCTCTGAAAAGTTTGAGATCAATCGTACTGATTTTCAGTCAGCACACACATCTATGAGGAAGTGTTGCTGTAGGATGCTTTTGTTTTAACGATATGGGAAATGGTGTGTGAGGTCATATCCTTTCAACGCAGTTAAAGCTATCAACAACCTGTATCTTTTCTATTGTTCAGTTGGCTCTGAGTCCTGCCACGTTATCCAATAGGACTAGAAACAGGAAATGAAAATGTGGATGTTCTCGTTTTCACTGACTCAAAGGCTTATGAACCCCTAGACAATGACCCTATCCTGAGCCATTGGGTATTCTCCCATTTTTCTACCAAACATTTGTGTAATTCGGGCAAGCATTATATTCAGGACCGGTTATTGATGTTGAATCAATGTAGTTGGTATTGCTACAGCATTAGTTGAGTACTATGATTGTGTTGAATTGCAGTCTGTTGTAACACTATGTCCTCTATACCAGCCCTTCTCATGCCTATTATATCCAATACTAGTTCAAGGCTTGAAGCCCACAACTCTGACCTTTAGGACCTGATCTGGTCAAGGGGTCAAACTGACTGCAGTCATGTGAGCCATGTGCTCCTGTTGACTTGAACGAAAAGTGAGCTACTATTAATCTATGCCAATCTGTCTCACTTCCTGTCTCTGTTTCTTAAGACTTCTGATAGGTGTTGTTCTCCCAATAGAGTGGCATGGTTAGCTAACGCGGACTACCTTTGATGGTACAAACATGACCCAAAACAAGACATGACCCAAAACAAGACATGACCCAAAACACTGTGAAGAATTTTACTCTCCAGATATAAGCGGTTCGTTAAAACACATTACTGCATGTCTTGACTATCCCCTGATGCATAGTGTAAAGTAGTTAATGTAAGGGGAGGTACCTCTTGTGAAAGCCTCAAGGAAGTGCAGCTAAGACAGCTACTCAGGAATGACACCCTCACCAGAGGACCAAGCGGTATGTACTGT
This sequence comes from Thymallus thymallus, assembly GCA_023634145.1. Taxonomy (NCBI): domain Eukaryota; kingdom Metazoa; phylum Chordata; class Actinopteri; order Salmoniformes; family Salmonidae; genus Thymallus; species Thymallus thymallus. Next base: position 1,914,485 of record CM042408.1, on the reverse strand, counting down.
GGGATATCTGGAAGGTCTATTAGATCTCCAAACACTAATGGTTATAAAAGGCCAAATCAAAGGTTACACTGAAAGGTCTTGTCACATTTGTGTCTTCTTTTTCCTGATTAGCTTGAGAACATCTGTTAAAGGGAGAGGCACACCTTAATTCAAAGGACACAGCTTTCATCTGAGCCTACGTTGGTTATTGGAGAGGAGAGGGAAATTGCTTGACAGAGGCCTGGGGTAAAATCCAGGCTCATTTGACTCAAGGGGGGATCTGAGGTCTCTCACCATAGTGGACGTTGCGGTGGTCCGGTGATAAAACATAGAAAACAAATAGCACATTCCTCAAATATCTAACTCTGAAGCTCATCTGGAATACCTGAATACCTGAATAGATGCAGGAGAACAAATACAACACATCCTAGCTTTGCAGGGATACAGAGTAGCAATACAACACGTCCTAGCTTTGCAGGGATACAGAGTAGCAATACAACACGTCCTAGCTTTGCAGGGATACAGAGTAGCAATACAACACGTCCTAGCTTTGCAGGGATACAGAGTAGCAATACAACACGTCCTAGCTTTGCAGGGATACAGAGTAGCAATACAACACGTCCTAGCTTTGCAGGGATACAGAGTAGCAATACAACACGTCCTAGCTTTGCAGGGGATTTTTTCACTCTTGTGGGGTCTAGTCTAGTGAGAGTACATGTCTCACAGAGAGAAGATTCAAGCAGGATCATGGGAAAAGAACACTGTGAATCACCAGTGAGATTGATTATAAAGTCAGTGTGAAGTCAGTGAAGAGCTCTACATCCTCACACAACACTGTCTGAAGGCAGAGCCAATGAGAGCTCTACATCCTCACACAACACTGTCTGAAGGCAGAGCCAATGAGAGCTCTACATCCTCACACAACACTGGCTGAAGGCAAAGCCAATGAGAGCTCTACATCCTCACACAACACTGGCTGAAGGCAGAGCCAATGAGAGCTCTACATCCTCACACAACACTGGCTGAAGGCAGAGCCAATGAGAGCTCTACATCCTCACACAACACTGGCTGAAGGCAGAGCCAATGAGAGCTCTACATCCTCACACAACACTGTCTGAAGGCAGAGCCAATGAGAGCTCTACATCCTCACATAACACTGTCTGAAGGCAGAGCCAATGAGAGCTCTACATCCTCACACAACACTGTCTGAAGGCAGAGCCAATGAGAGCTCTACATCCTCACACAACACTGCCTGAAGGCAGAGCCAATGAGAGCTCTACATCCTCACACAACACTGCCTGAAGGCAGAGCCAATGAGAGCTCTACATCCTCACACAACACTGTCTGAAGGCAGAGCCAATGAGAGCTCTACATCCTCACACAACACTGCCTGAAGGCAGAGCCAATGAGAGCTCTACATCCTCACACAACACTGTCTGAAGGCAGAGCCAATGAGAGCTCTACATCCTCACACAACACTGGCTGATGGATTAAACTGAAGAACCAGTGAAGAGGGTTTTTGGAAGCAGACATGAGATACTATTGTCCAATAACCTCAGTTTGGATCTTATTTCAGTTCACATGACAGATAATTTCACAATGTGACACACACTTACAGATTTAGGATCTTAATTTGATCACTTTTTTGTTTCTGAGAATTTGTATCAACCCTTGCAAAAAATGTCCATTAATTATAATTCATAATAATTCAAATTTCCTGTTGCTGCAGAATGATTTTCCTGCTGTAGCAGACTGGCTCAAATTAAGATCCTACGATAAGATCTATTACCTCAACAAACCAGGCTCTCAGAACAAGAACCCTGGAAGTGAATGCTATGGGCTGGCTTGTCTGTGACTATGACAGAGCTAATGGGTCACCATAAACTAATCTCTCCAGCCAACCAGATGAATAAGAAATGGTGAAACATACTGCAAACCTCCAGGCAGGGCCTGCCCGAGCATCTTCACCAAGCACCCACTAATAACATGGCACAACAGTGTTTGCTGGATAATGAATGAGCAGATAATGGCAGGTGTACAGCTGATGGGTGTTTAGCCCATCACACCAGACACAGAGGAGTGAGAGTAGCTTTCTGATCTCATGGACAGGCGAGCTGCCAGGCAAACCCGGAGGTCTGACTCCCTGCATGACTGAGTTCCAGTGCCTGTTAGAACCATGGATAGACCTAAAGCCATTAAGACGTGAGGACAACAGATGTTCATGGTTTAAGTTGACCAATGTCCTTGAAATAATGTATTTTTGGTCGAGGTTCATTGATGACCTGGCTGAAAAATGCAAAGAAAGACAAATGTGATCACAACTACGGGTGGAAGAAAGTTACAGCTGACCAAGTAACTCTGACTGAGCACAACCTGAAAGTACTGTATTTATCACCACCAGTGTTGGAGAAGCTACTCTGAACATATAGTTTACCAAGCTGCCAATTACTTCAAATTGGAAGAAGTTAAGCTATACTAAAGCTACCCTTAAGAAAAATATAGTTTAATGAACTAAAGTTAGTTGGAAAAAGTAGTTCACTACATCCAAACTACTTTGTGATAAATTCTCATATCTAAATCTGAAAAGTCATAGACCACAAATTCCAAGAACAGATAGATTACTGTGAAGTCAGATGTTAACAGAATGTGTAATTTGGCCGATTAAACACAACAATTATACTTTATGTGAGAATAGGCAGGTCAGACACCAGGTCTAGTTCCAGTAGTTAGCTACACCGCTACATGGTAAAACAGTAGTGTGTAGATCCAGTAGTTAGCTACACCGCTACATGGTAAAACAGTAGTGTGTAGTTCCAGTAGTTAGCTACACCGCTACATGGTAAAACAGTAGTGTTAAGTTCCAGTAGTTAGCTACACCGCTGCATGGTAACACAGTAGTGTGTAGATCCAGTAGTTAGCTACACCGCTGCATGGTAAAACAGTAGTGTGTAGTTCCAGTAGTTAGCTACACCGCTACATGGTAAAACAGTAGTGTTAAGTTCCAGTAGTTAGCTACACCGCTGCATGGTAACACAGTAGTGTGTAGATCCAGTAGTTAGCTACACCGCTGCATGGTAAAACAGTAGTGTGTAGTTCCAGTAGTTAGCTACACCGCTACATGGTAAAACAGTAGTGTCTAGTTCCAGTAGTTAGCTACACCGCTACATGGTAAAACAGTAGTGTGTAGTTCCAGTAGTTAGCTACACCGCTACATGGTAAAACAGTAGTGTTTAGTTCCAGTAGTTAGCTACACCGCTACATGGTAAAACAGTACCGTGTAGTTCCAGTGGTTAGCTACACTGCTACATGGGGAAAATAAGTTATTAACTACTAAAAACATTACCAAGATTTGAATGTAGTTCAACTACTACCAAGCTACTGCAAAATGTAGTTAAATTACTATTTGAACTACATGTTGTTCACTTCTCCCCAACACTGATCACCTGGGGTAGAGGTCAGCAAGATAAGATTTTGTAGGAGGATGCTTTTAGAAACCAAACTGCTCTGTATAAAGAGAAACCAAGTTCAGACCCTTCTGATGAGTCTACTTTTAGAAAACACTCGTCAGTGGTTTTGTTTTCCTGTTTCACTACTCAGGACATACTGTGATCACTTCTTACTGTGACTGTATGTCCACCTCCAAGAGAAAGGTTGATTCAAATGAAAATATTAATAAAAAACTTGTACATGACATACTACAGTGAGGACCGTTAATGGAAACTCCAGTCAGTCACTGGTGGACGTACTCGCTGCTCAGCCAGAATCCTCTTCAGATGTTCCCAAGGTTACATCTGTTATTGCAGAGTTCAGCCTCTCCCTGTCCCTGTAGCAGCACTGTCCTCAGCCCAGCCCAGTCACCTACCCATCATAGGACACTGAGATGACAGACATGTTAAAAAGACATTAGGCCCAGTTTACAGGATGAGGCCCCTAATAGCAGTAGGCCTACAGACATTTCTTATCACTGTAAAAGAAAACTGATCCTTGTGTAAATGCGTTTCTGTTTTGGGTTCCATGGACAAGGTGATTGATCTTCATGCTTGATCTTCAATTTGCAGTGTTTGCTGACACAGTGCTATGAGGAACAACAGTCAATGGTAATTCTGAAATCATATTAATTACACTGCAACAGACCGTGATCCTCTCACAAAGCAGAACAGACACACGCACACGCACGCGCACACACACACACACACACAGACGCACACACACGCACGCACACACACACAGACACACACACAGACGTACACGCACACACACGCACACGCACACACACACAGACACACACACACAGACAGACAGACGCACACACACACACACACACAGACACACACACACAGACACACACACACAGACAGACAGACGCACACACACACACACACAGACACACAGACACACACACACAGACAGACACGCACACACACACAGACGCACACGCACACACACACACAGACACACGCACGCACGCACGCACGCAGGCACGCACACATCAACACGCACACACACAGACGCACATGCACTCATATACTCATCTCATCTCCCCCAGGGCAGGATGTGGTCGTGTCAGTGCCACTTTCAAAATAACTCCTCAACAGTCTTCTTTCTCCTTTTATAGTCAAAGACATGTTCACCATGTCACCGCCACAGGCCATGTCACAGTGTGGGACACGTGTGTCCATAGCAGAGGTTTAAGCTGCTGACTATGCACAGGAACAGACATATAGATCCATGTTCTGATTCTACTTCGATCAGAACAACCTATGATCTATCCCTGCGTTATCAAGCTCTGCATTACTAGCCTGGTACCTGATATGAGCTTTAGTCTACTCTAGAGCACAGACTGTAGGCTAACGGATGGTCAGGTTACTGCATTATCCCTTGATTATCAGACTGTAGGCTAACAGATGGTCAGGTTACTGCATTATCCCTTGATTATCAGACTGTAGGCTAACGGATGGTCAGGTTACTGCATTATCCCTTGATTGTCAGACTTGGATTCCTGATAGTGACCTGCAGGCCTGGGGTTAATTTGTGTGAGAAGCTAAACTGCAAAATAGTAGGCCTACATTTGAATTCCAGGAAGTAGTCTGAAAAACATCCTGAAAGAATCTGCAGTGACTCCACAGTACTGTGAAACACCACACTGGATTAAAAAGTATCACGCAATATTATACCACTTTAGGCCTTATGTAACATCTCCTTTCTGAAACTGATATGATCAAGAATTCACTTAATTGCGTTTTGTTTTGTTTGTGGGGGTCGGAAGAAGGAAGTATGATGGTGAAATGGGTTGACTTTCAACATACTGAATTATCTGACAAATTATACTGTTACTGTGCAAAGCCTGCCAGTTTCTGCATCACATGGACAGACAAATGGAGGAATGGCTTTCACTTCTCTTTGTGTTTTTTCATGATGTATTCTCATACAGGATGTGAAAATATGCAACTTCATCTTGGCAGACTGAAGAAGAAGCAAACAGAGACCTCTGGTGACAGATATTTTCAGATGGTTCAATAAGTTAGTTCAACCTAGGTCCCTCTCAAGGAACTTGAGGCCAGGCTGTAGAATAAGACACCACATAACATAATTTACCGGGAATTAGAGAAATAAAACTTATTGAATGATGATCACAGACAAATCATTATAAAACCACATACTGTACTTGTGATTACTGTATCCCTCAGATGCATGTGGGCCCACATGTGTTCATGTTCTATGAATGCTGTGATGGAAGTATTGTACAGTAGAAAAATACATGCTTTGGTGGAATAGAAAGGTTCTCACTCAGTACAATGAGTAGAATGTCCATCTCCAGCCAAATTACATGTGACGTTGTCTTTTTCATGATGATATCGTGTGTAGATTTTCAGTCTGAGAGGATAAATCTGTCCATAAACAACACGATTGGTCTATGTGGTGGGTCTATCTTTGCGTTTCAGCCAATACAATCCTATCCTGTTGAGCAGCATTTGAGTTTGACTAGCTCCGGACTCCCCCATGTGGAGAAAACTGTCACAGGAGGCAAGTTTGTTTTGGCCCATACTTTCATCACATAGCACCAAAACATAGTCATTGTTGCTTTGACTCATGTAGCTACATACTGTATCATATAGGCTACTGTGTTAATTAGCTCCCTTGTACTGTAAGACATTGATATCTTAATTGTTATTTTGATCATAATTTGATATTTCCCAGGCCACATAAAGGATGAGGAGAAGGGAATCAACATTTTATTTTATTTTTTGTGATGCAACACTTTATAGAGTTGCATCATCTTCGGAATTAAGAACACAGTCCAGACTTCTGCCATTCAATAAAGGACTATATCACATTCACTAACTATAGAACAGTGTAAAGGACTATATCACATTCACTAACTATAGAACAGTGTAAAGGACTATATCACATTCACTAACTATAGAACAGTGTAAAGGACTATATCACATTCACTAACTATAGAACAGTGTAAAGGACTATATCACATTCACTAACTATAGAACAGTGTAAAGGACTATATCACATTCACTAACTATAGAACAGTTGAAGGAACAGCAGAATAGCCAATAGGGAGTCACCATCTGTCCAGAAGGCTTAAAGCCGCCACTCAGATGAAACAGAAGCCTCTGTGGATCAAAGTCATGATGCCAGTGGGGCCCGTTTCCAGTGGGAAACCCCCTGGTGTTTCCTCAGACTAAGCCCCAGATTGGCCCTGAGGACAGAGGAGAGTGATGTTGTTGTGGGAATAATCCCTTCCTCACAGCCAGCTGTGAGCCAGTCAGACATGCAGACAGAGAGAGCAAGCTCCATCACCTGTCAGCCTGGACTGCCCAGTGCCTTGTGAGTGTGAGCCTGGACACCAGGAAACAGCTCCAGTGTCCACTGCTTGCAGGACCGACATAACCCACATGCCTGAGATGCTTATTATACGGTGGCACTGACCAGAAGAAGTAGGGCATGCATGGTGTCGGTAACGGAGTGTGAGTGATCAAAATACTGTATTCCTACTCACATTCTTGTCATGTGTGAATTTATGAAACCCAAAATGTCATCTTTATCAACCTAAATGTCAAAGTGCAATATGTACTGTAGCTAAACTTGACATGCAGTGAGAGGGCAAACGTTTCAACTGAGTTCAGTTGAATTACTGTAATTACATGTCTTACCTTTGAGGGGTATTTAAAAAAATACAATATTTGAAAGGGTTCCAGGATATGAAAGGGGGAATTCCAATATTCTCAAAAGGAAATTATTACTGGCACAATCTGTTGTACAGAGCATTCAGAAAGTATTCTAATCCCTTCCCTTTTTCCACATTTTGTTACGATACAAACTTATTCTAAAATGGATTACATTTTTAAAAACACAATACCCCATAATGACTAAGCGAAAACAGGTTTTTATACATTTTTGCAAATGTTTTACAAATAAAAAACAGTATTCAGAGAATCGAAATTGAGCTCAGGTTAATTTTTTATTAGGATCCACATTAGCTAACGCCATAACGCTAGATAATCTTCCTGGGGTCCACCTGTGATAAATTCAATTGATCGGACATGATTTGGAAAGGCACACATATATCTATATAAGGTCTCACAGTTGACAGTGCATGTCAGAGCAAAAACCAAGCTATGTTGAAAGAATTTTCCGTAGAGCTCCGAGACAGGATTGTGTCGAGGCACAAATCTGGGGAAGGGTACCAAAACATTTCTGCAGCATTGAAGGTCCCCAAAAACACAGTGGCCCCCATCATTCTTAAATGGAAGAAGTTTGGAACCACCAAGACTCTTCCTAGAGCTGGCTGCCCGGCCAAACTGAGCAATTGGGGGAGAAGGGCCTTGGTCAGGGAGGCTCCAGAATTCCTCTGGGGAGATGGGAAAACCTTCCAGAAGGACAACCATCTCTTCAGCACTCCACCAATCAGGCCTTTATGGTAGAGTGGCCAGACGGAAGCCACTCCTCAGTAAAAAGCACATGACAGCCCTCTTGGAGTTTACCAAAAGGCACCTAAAGGACTCAGACCATGATAAACAAGATTCTCTGGTCTGATGAAACCAAGATTGAACACTTTGGCCTGAATGCCAAGCGTCACGTCTGGAGGAAACCTGGCACCATCCCTACGGTGAAGCATGGTGGTGGCCTCAGGACCTCAGACTGGGGCGAGGGTTCACCTTCCAACAGGACAACGACCGTCAGCACACAGCCAAGACAACGCAGGAGTGGCTTTGGGAAAAGTCTCTGAATGTCCTTGAGTGGCGCAGCCAAAGCCCAGACTTGAACCAGATCGAACAGGCTGTAACGTAACAAAATGTGGAAAAAGAGAAGGGGTCTGAATACTTCAACACATTGACAGGGTTGCACTAACACAGTACTTCAACACGTTGACAGGATTGCACTAACACAGTACTTCAACACGTTGACAGGGTTGCACTAACACAGTACTTCAACACGTTGACAGGGTTGCACAAACACAGTACTTCAACACGTTGACAGGGTTGCACTAACACAGTACTTCAACACGTTGACAGTAAGCATTGAGTTCTAGAACTTCACTGATACAAGCTGAACAAAGTTATTTAGTCATGTTTGGAGTCTCCTTCAAGTATCCAGACTTCATCCATCCTGTACATTATTATTATTTCATATATGAAATACATTACCTCAGTCATTACAGAGGTAGAGGCTGACGTGTGAAAGATGAGGGCTTGGTGGAAACACCTGGGCCAAACAAGGCAGTATCTGTTGAAAGGTGGCAGATTTATGATCTCACTTTCATCACATCTCAGCGATGATAGGAATAAGGACGTGTCATGGGATTTTTATTTTTTATTTTTTTAAATAAACTAATACTTTCCAAGCTTCATATATATCATGCGTGTCTGTCTGCCAAATGGCCTACTTGAGGGAAATAATTTCCTTGTGCTATAGTTCCCTTTCTTAGTGTATTACAACCATGTCTTCTTAGATTATACATTGTACATGTAGAAGACTTCATAGAACGTTATCCCTGCAAGCTAGAGGACAGGAAACATTCCTAAAGTAGGCAGTAATACAAAACATATCAGAGGTCTTAATCGATTATTATTCCTAGCAAAGATCTGGGCTCGTCTCATTTTCCTTCAGCAGACTTGCTAAGCCATGTCCCTCCTCTCAGTAGTCAGCTCTGTAGACCGCCCCAGGATTGCTTTTACACATAATCTTTTAACTCAGAGATTAAGATTTATGCTCAAATCAAGGTTATGGGCTACATCAGGAGTGTGTCATGTTGAATCATGTTACTGGAGGCCTATGTTACTGGAGGCCTATGTGACTGGAGACCTATGTTACTGGAGGCCTATGTTACTGGAGGCCTATGTTACTGGAGGCCTATGTTACTGGAGACCTATGTTACTGGAGACCTATCTTACTGGAGGCCTATGTTACTGGGGGCCTATGTTACTGGAGGCCTATGTTACTGGAGGCCTATGTTACTGGAGACCTATGTTACTGGAGGCTATAGAGTTTTTCCTTAAACCTTTCTACCAAAATGTGAATCAAATAGTTATGATCCGGTCAATTTAACATATAATCTGATACAATGTTATTGTTGCTAACCCTTTGGATGCTGAACTAAGAAGGAAACATAAATTACTTTTCCAGAATTCACTTTCTGAATGGAGCTCCCCACAAACTCCGCCTCCCTCAGCTTTGGTTGTGGTTAGCTACAGTACTGTATATATCCTGCCATGGCAGAGAAATAACAGGGCTGCATTCTACAGCTCAACTACACCACCTGACTGTGAAAAAGCTTTCTCCTCATGCGAAAGCAATTTCCCTTGTACCTCCCAATTCCTTGTTTGAAAGCTTCGAGGTGTGGTCCCGGGTTTTAGGCAATACCACACAAAGCTTTCAAACATAAAATGCCATTGCTCCATAAATCATTAGTGGAGCAGGAAAGAACAGAAGGGGGATGCAGATGGGAGAGTGATACTCTGGGTCTTTTTTAATGGATGAAAGAGCACTGAGAAATATCAAGTTCTTCTGAACTTCTGAACAAGTTTAGACATATTCCATCCAAACATGTTGCGAAAGTCATTGTAAACTTTTGGGACATAGCCATCCAATAAGAAAAGGTAATAGCATATGGCTACTGTTCACTGAATTTAAAGGTAAACCTGACAACCAGACATTCCCACAACACCATTGTCTGTTGTGCATACTGGCGGCAGAGCCAGAGCTAGACAAGATGTTAGGGTTCACTTTGAAAGTTTACAAACTCATTAAGAGCTTTTAGGGCTATTATGGCTTGACATGAGCTTTTCTTAAAGAGAGCAGGGCTTTATGGGTGCTGGTCATGAGCAGGACATCAAAGGGAAGGGCAGTTCCTAATGACAGGCTTGGGCACGTCTGGGCCCAGTAATTAACACAGGAGATCCAGCTAATTAGCAACCAGGACAATGTCAGAGCAAGGCATGGCATCAAGAGCCAAGATGGGTGGAACATCAAGATAGGAGTGGTATCATCATGAAGAAGCAGATTATCACTATGTCTGCGTCTGTAGAACCAGAGTGGGGCAAGACTGTAGGTGAAGTTCACAGACCTCCTGCATATGGTGTTAAATAAGCTAGCAGTACTAAACTATGCATCTTATTTCATTGGTTCCCTATGTGCTTTAAGTATCGCTGCAATGGTGATCACAGATCTGTCCCTGCTGGTGAAAACTATCATCAATCAAATGGCCTTGGATTGGGTTTCCCAGTCGAGATGTCTGGAGCACCGCCCAGCGTGCAGCCACCACCCCCCTGTCCCCCGTCCCCCGTCCCCTCCACAACCCCTGACTACTTCCCATGCTCAGACCCCAGTGTCACTCATTGTAATGGCAACCTAGTTAAATAAAGGTTAAATAATAAAAATACAAAATAAAACCTACCTCAGGAATTTCAGCAGAGAGAGAGAGAAAGAGAGAGAGAGAGAGAGAGACAGGGACAGGGACAGGGACAGAGAGAGAGAGAGAGAGAGAGAGAGAGTGACAGGGGAGAGAGAGAGAGAGAGAGAGAGAGAGAGAGAGAAGAGAGAGAGAGAGAGAGAGAGAGAGAGAGACAGGGACAGGGACAGAGAGAGAGACAGGGAGAGAGAGAGAGAGGGAGAGACGGGGGGGAACAGAGGACCAGACATATGGGACTCAGATCACAGACTGCTATCAGGAGAGTGAAAAAGAGCAAGAGAGGAAGAGAGAGAGAGCAAAGTCTACGTACTAAAGGGAGTGTGTGTGGTGGGGAAACAAAAACTAAGAAAGGCTTGGTGAGGACTCAATTGAGACTGGTTCCTGTGATCCCTGTGTGAGTGTATGGAGTAGGAGAAAGCCCTTGGGAGGAGCAGAACACAACAGAGACAGAAACACAGAGAGAGAGAGAGAGAGAGAGAGAGAGAGGAGAGAGAGAGAGAGGAGAGAGAGAGAGAGAGAGAGAGAGAGAGAGAGAGAGAGAGAGAGAGAGAGAGAGAGAGAGAGAGAGAGAGAGAGAGAGAGAGAGAGGAGAGAGAGAGAGAGAGAGAGAGAGAGAGATCGAGAGAACGTGAGCTGTACCCAGTCAGACATGCAGCCCCTCAGCTGGATCGGTGTACTTCTCTTCCTGTTCTACGCTTCCTCTGGGAGTGCAGACGTCAACAGGTTAGTGAGCAATCAATCAATCAATCAATCAATCAGACTTCTGTAGGAAACAATCCTCAAAGAGATACTGTATAAAGTAATGGTCATACAATGTACTGTAGTTCATGCTTATGTCATTGTATACGTTCAACCTGAAGCCTGCAGCAGGTGTAAAGCTCAGTGTTTATTGGTAGGACTCATCTGGATAGTAGAGGATTCCGATTGGACATTCCATTTCATTGTCAAGGGAACAGCACTGCAAAAGCAATTGTTGCATCCCTTGCTAACTTTCCTAACAGCTACTAGCGAACTCTCCGGCCAAACACAGCTGTGTGTTGTGAGTGTTGTAAATGCATTACAGGCGTTTACTTTGACAGTAAAAGCAGTCAGCTCATATTGAATCTCCATTACCAGAAGCTCTGCTCATAAGACAGGTGTTTACTTTGACACGTTAGTCATTTAGCAGACACTTCTATCTTGAGCAACTCAGTTTAGCTCATGACAATCACAGACATGTCTTGTTTGAATCCAACTATTACAGGAGAATGTTGGTTTCAATATGAAAATGGGAAAAGTGGTGTTCTGTTGCCACGCATGTACTCTCAGGCTGTCTGTGCCTTGGCCAGGGACTCTGTGAGGTATGGGGGCTATGTCAGCTAAATGTAGCTCCTGACATGGTAACTGTTAATCACTGAAGGACAACTGTCACACTTAGCGTCCCCTAGCCCTCTCCTCCTGTGGGCTATTCTGTTCTCGGATTTCTCCAGTCCCCCTGGAGCCAGGGCTGCTTTTAGGAAGCCATGCCAACATCTGGGACATTTGAGTTTGCCACTGGGCTAGAGGTTAGAGGGCTCACCAGATAACGCATAGCAACTATAAGGTATAGATGTGATTCAGATCAAAAGGTTTCCCCAGCCAGATCTGCTTTTTAAAAGCTAAAGTTCTTCTGTGATCCTTGAGGGTGCATTTTAAGCTATGAAAGTAGCTTAAACCATATGCAATCATATGTAGATTATTTCCAAAGTGCCGACTTGTTGACAATCAGTGGGAATAACTTTACGTGTAATCAGATGTGGGAGGGGGAGGGGCCATAACCAATGGAGGAAATGGGTTCCTGCTTGAGGTTTTCAAGTAAGGACTTTACGGAGTGACATTTACTATCTATAGGAGGGAGACCCCCTTAACTATCTATAGGAGGGAGACCCCCTTAACTATCTATAGGAGGGAGACCCCCTTTTACTATCTATAGGAGGGAGACCCCATTTACTCCCTATAGGAGGAGCCCTTTTCTCCCAATAGCAGGAGGAACTTCATTTGACCAGTTGGTTTTCTACAGCACCACCATGGTGTAATCAGGGGAAACTAAATGACACTATGGACGTGTTGAAGTCGATTAGATCACATGTTTAGTGATCTAATTATCTCCTCTATTTGCAGTGTATTTACTACAACTTTTATACAATAATTTGGGCATTTGTTTTCTTCTGCGATCCATTATAAAGTTATGATCAACAACGTATTATGATCAAACTTTACTCACCAATTGTATTATTCCTAACTAAGAAGCTGTAGTCAATCAACTCACATTCAACTGTCCCTCAAGGAATGGAGACCAGTTCAACCAGAGACTTATTAGGGTAGATAGAGATTGTCACCTGTCCTTAAACTGTACAGGCACCGCAGACAAGTCCCCGCCGGTGGCCAAACAGGTGTGTGTCGCTATGGCAGGAGACTGGAGTGTTGCTATGGTTGGAAAAAGAACAGCAAGGGACAGTGTGAAGGTGAGTATTCAACAAAACAAGTTGTGTTACGTTTGGTTAAGATGTACTGTATGTGGTTACATTTGGTTCAGATGTACTGTATGTGGTTACGTTTGGTTAAGATGTACTGTATGTGGTTATGTTTGGTTGAGATATACTGTATGAGGTTACGTTTGGTTAAGATGTACTGTATGTGGTTACGTTTGGTTGAGATATACTGTATGAGGTTACGTTTGGTTGAGATATACTGTATGAGGTTACGTTTGATTAACATATACTGTATGAGGTTACGTTTGATTAAGATGTACTGTTTGTGGTTACGTTTGGTTAAGATGTACTGTATGTGGTTACATTTGATTAAGATGTACTGTATGAGGTTACGTTTGATTAAGATGTACTGTATGTGGTTACGTTTGATTAAGATGTACTGTATGTGGTTACGTTTGATTAAGATGTACTGTATGTGGTTACGTTTGGTTAAGATGTACTGTATGTGGTTACGTTATATTAAGATGTACTGTATGTGGTTACGTTTGGTTAAGATTTACTGTATGTGGTTACGTTATATTAAGATGTACTGTATGTGGTTACGTTTGATTAAGATGTACTGTATGTAGTTACGTTTGGTTAAGATGTACTGTATGTGGTTACGTTATATTAAGATGTACTGTATGTGGTTACGTTTGATTAAGATGTACTGTATGTGGTTACGTTTGGTTAAGATGTACTGTATGTGGTTACGTTATATTAAGATGTGCTGTATGTGGTTACGTTTGATTAAGATGTACTGTATGTGGTTACGTTTGGTTAAGATGTACTGTATGTGGTTACGTTATATTAAGATGTACTGTATGAGGTTACGTTATATTAAGATGTGCTGTATGTGGTTACGTTATATTAAGATGTATTGTATAGAGCTGCAGTCTTCTTATTGCTGCTTCCTCTATTTCTGTTAGCTCAGTGTGAACATGGTTGCAAGCACGGAGAGTGTTCTGGCCCCAACAAATGCAAGTGTTACCCAGGATATACCGGAAAGATGTGCAATCAAGGTCAGTATGGTGACTAGAGTCAATGGGATGTGAGTCAAAGTGGTCTCTTAATGGAGAGCAACTTGAAGCTCATTTGTAGCCTGTCTCTGTTATGCCTCAGATATTTCACAAGCCCCTGATAGATCACTTGATCATCATGTTTTGGCACCTTTAAAGATGCCTCAATATTTAGATATCAAAATGTAGAATAGTTCATCTGGGGAAACCCACAATGTTTATAATATGTTGCCCCTGGAACTACGTAAGGTATGATGTCCGTGGGACAATATTCAAGTATGAAGTCTAAGGGAAGCCACCATAGACTTTATAGAAGCCCCAGTTGCACAATTTCTTATTTCAAACTGATATCTATAGCCATACATACATGTCCCTGAAGTACATAACTGAGGATGACTGTCTCTCTCTCTGTCCAGATCTGAATGAGTGTGGCCTGAAGCCCCGCCCCTGTGAGCATCGCTGCATGAACACCCACGGCAGCTACATGTGTTACTGCCTCAACGGATTCACCTTGATGCCTGATGGTGCCTGTAGCAGTGAGTGGAAACTGTAACCCCAGCTGTACCTGCTAGTGGAAACTGTAACCCCAGCTGTACCTGCTAGTGGAAACTGTAACCCCAGCTGTACCTGCTAGTGGAAACTGTAACCCCAGCTGTACCTGCTAGTGGAAACTGTAACCCCAACTGTACCTGCTAGTGGAAACTGTAACCCCAGCTGTACCTGCTAGTGGAAACTGTAACCCCAGCTGTACCTGCTAGTGGAAACTGTAACCCCAGCTGTACCTGCTAGTGGAAACTGTAACCCCAGCTGTACCTGCTAGTGGAAACTGTAACCCCAGCTGTACCTGCTAGTGGAAACTGTAACCCCAGCTGTACCTGCTAGTGGAAACTGTAACCCCAGCTGTACCTGCTAGTGGAAACTGTAACCCCAGCTGTACCTGCTAGTGGAAACTGTAACCCCAGCTGTACCTGCTAGTGGAAACTGTAACCCCAGCTGTACCTGCTAGTGGAAACTGTAACCCCAGCTGTACCTGCTAGTGGAAACTGTAACCCCAGCTGTACCTGCTAGTGGAAACTGTAACCCCAGCTGTACCTGCTAGTGGAAACTGTAACCCCAGCTGTACCTGCTGCTATTCACTCTGAGATATTGCTGTTAGTTCTAAATGTACTACACGGAACCTTTAGTGGTTAAGAAGTTCACTTTCCTGTGTGTGTGTGTGTGTGTGTGTGTGTGTGTGTGTGTGTGTGTGTGTGTGTGTGTGTGTGTGTGTGTGTAGACTCAAGGACGTGCTCCCTGGCACACTGTCAGTATGGCTGCGAGGATATACAGGGGGAGATCCGTTGTCTCTGCCCGTCTGCGGGGCTGCAGCTAGGGTCAGACCAGAGGACCTGTGTGGGTGAGTACCACTACCTTGGACCACCGACCCTGACACTAAATCACTTTATGAGGAGTTCATACCGGTTCTCACTGGACCTCTCCACCTTATAGATCAGCAATGTGTTCAGCCTACTAACAATCTTTCTCTTCCTTCCTTCTGTCCGTCCTTCCTTCCTTCCTTCCTTCCTTTCTTTCTCTTCCTTCCTTCCTTCCTTCCTTCCTTCCTTCCTTCCTTCCTTCCTTCCTTCCTTCCTTCCTTCCTTCCTTCCTTCCTTCCTTCCTTCCTTCCTTCCTTCCTTTCTCTTCCTTCCTTCCTTCCTTCCTTTCTTTTTCTTCCTTCCTTCCTTCCTTCCTTCCTTCCTTCCTTCCTTCCTTCCTTCCTTCCTTCCTTTCTTTTTTTCTTTCTTTCTTTTGCCTTCAGATATTGATGAATGTGTAACAGGGAAGAACCTGTGCCCATACAACAGGCAGTGTGTCAACACGTTTGGTAGCTACTACTGCAAGTGCCAGAACGGCTACGACCTGAAGTATGTCAATGGCAAATATGACTGTGTAGGTAAGGTATGCAATCATTTCACATACAGTGCCTTTGGACATTTTGTTACGTTACAGCCTTATTCTAAAATGTATTAAATAAAACAATTCTCAGCAATCTACACACAATACCACATAATGACAAAGCAAAAACTGTTTTTCAAATGTTTTTAAAACAAAAACAGAAATACCTTATTTACATAAGTATTCAGACCCTTTGCTATGAGACTTGAAATTGAGCTCAGGTGAATCCTGTTTCCATTGATCATCCTTGAGATGTTTCTACAACTTGATTGGAGTCCACCTGTGGTAAATTCACTTGATTGGACATAATTTGGAAAGGCACACATCTGTTTATATAAGGTCCCACAGTTGACGGTGCATGTCAGAGCAATAAACAAGTCATGAGGTCGAAGGAATTGACCGTAGAGCTCCGAGACAGGATTGTGTCGAGGCACAGATCTGGGGAAGGGTACCAAAACATTTCTGCAGCATTGAAGGTCCTCAAGAACACAGTGGCCTCCATCATTCTTAAATGGAAGAACTCTTCCTAGAGCTGGCCGCCCAGCAAAACTGAGCAATCGGGGGAGAAGGGCCTTGGTCAGGGATGGTCACTCTGACAGAGCTCTAGAGTTCCTCTGTGGAGATGGGAGAACCTTCCAGAAGGACAACCATCTCTGCATCACTCCACCAATTAGGCCTTTATGGTAGAGTGGCCAGACGGAAGCCACTTTTTAGTAAAAGGCACATGAAAGGCCGCTTGGAGTTTGCCAAAAGGCCCCTAAAGACTCAGAGTGGCTTCGGGACAAGTCTCTGAATGAGTGGCCCAGCCAGAGCCTGTACTTGAACCCGATCTAACAACTCTGAAGAGACCTGAAAATAGCTGTGCAGCGACGCTCCCCATCCAACCTGACAGAGCTTGAGAGGATCTGCAGAGAAGAATGGGAGAAACTCCCCAAATACAGGTTTGCCAAGCTTGTAGCATCATACCCAAGAAGACTCGAGGCTGCCAAAGGTGCTTCAACAAAGTACTGAGTAAAGGGTCTGAATACTTATGTAAATATGATTTTTTTTGCTTTGTCATTATGGGGTATTGTGTGTAGATTGATGAGGGAAAATTTGTAGAATAAGGCTGTAACCTAACAAAATGTTAAAAAGTCAAGGGGTCTGAATACTAATCAGCTAATTTCCTTTCCAGACAATGACGAGTGTGCCGCCAACACACACAAGTGCAGCCACCATGCAGTCTGTCTGAACACTCAGGGATCCTACAAGTGCAAGTGCAAGCAAGGCTTCCGTGGCAGTGGCTTCGAATGCTCTGGTGAGACCTGAACAGACTTACTCTTCATCAATCATCAAAAACATTCTGAGAGTAAAAACTATTTGATAGAAACGTTTTGATGTGCAAGGTGGCCACAATCGGACAGTGTTTATTTCCCAGATTGCATATACTACATTGAGCTCTTATATCTGATAGTTTGCATCCGATACATGAGTAAAATGTCTCTCAGGCATCCCTCTAAGTGATTTTATCTGTGCTCTTAACAACATCAGCAAACAGGAGCACTGCCAAAGCCAGTTTCCTGTTTTCAGAGAATCTCTGCACTCTACTCAGGGAGAGGCCCTGATTCAAATCACACCTGTGTAAATATCTGTACCCAGCCATCTGAAGGACAGAGGATAGGAGAGGCGTGTCTGTCTGTCTGTCTGTCTGTCTGTCTGTCTGTCTGTCTGTCTGTCTGTCTGTCTGTCTGTCTGTCTGTCTGTCTGTCTGTCTGTCTGTCTGTCTGATTGTCTGCCTGCCTGCCTGCCTGCCTGCCTGCCTGCCTGCCTGCCTGCCTGCCTGCCTGCCTGCCTGCCTGCCTGCCTGCCTGCCTGCCTGCCTGCCTGCCTGCCTGCCTGCCTGCCTGGGAACAGGGGAGCCACAGTGCACTCTGAACCAGGCAGTAGCTGATGCTGCCTCGGTGACATGATAGGTGCAACGAGGTCACAGGGCTTTGTGTAAAACAAAGATGCCTTCATGTTTTTGTAGTCAAGCTCTTTTATCAAAGCTCGTGGGACCAGGGCGACAAAGGCATTGCAGATGATAATTTCCTAATGGTGAGATGTGTATGGAATGCAACAAGGCTTTCCACTTCCTCTGTTCCCACCTCGCCTTGACTCAAGGCTGGCTACGCCCTCTCCCCAACACACACAGCTTCTATGTACAGCCATGTAGAAGTCGGCATGAACCCATTTCAGATTTTTCAAGTTTGGGATATGCCTGTACATAGAGCAGTAAATTAGATACAGTATACAGTGCATTCGGAAAATATTCAGACCCCTTGACTTTTTCCACATTTTGTTATGTTACAGCCTTATTCTAAAATAGATAAAAATGTTATTTTTCCTCATCAATCTTCACACAATACCCCATAATGACAAAGCAAAAACGGGTTTTTAGAAATGTTTTCAAATGTATTAAAAATAAAAAACTATCACATTTACATAAGTATTCAGACCCTTTACTCAGTACTTTGTTGAAGCACCTTTGGCAGTGATTACAGCCTTGAGTCTTCTTGGGTATGAAGCTACAAGCTTGGCACACCTGTATTTGGGGAGTTTCTGTCATTCTTCTCTGTAGATAATCTCAAGCTCTGTCAGGTTGGATGGGGAGAGACGCTGCACAGCTATTTTCAGATCTCTCCAGAGATGTTCGATCGGGATCAAGTCCGGGCTCTGGCTGGGCCACTCAAGGACATTCAGAGACTTGTCCCAAAGCCACTCCTGCATTGTCTTGGCTACGTGCTTAGGGTTGTTGTCCTGTTGGAAGGTGAACCTTTTCCCCAGTCTGAGGTCCTGAGCACCCTGGAGCAGGTTTTCATCAAGGATCTCTCTGTACTTTGCTTCATTCATCTTTCCCTCGATCCCGACTAGTCTCCCAGTTCCTGTCACTGAAACACATCACCACAGCATGATGTTGCCACCACCATGCTTCACCATAGGGATGGTGCCAGGTTTCCTCTAAACGTGACGCTTGGCATTCAGGTCAAAGAGTTCAATCTTGGATTCATCAGACCAGAGAATCTTGTTACTCATGTACTGAGAGTCCTTCAGGTGCGTTTTGGCAAACTCCAAGCGTTCTCCCAACTGGAAGGTTCTCCCATCTCCACAGAGGAACTCTAGAGCTCTGTCAGAGTGACCATCGGGTTATTGATCACCTCCATGACCAAGGCCCTTCTCCCCCAATTGCTCAATTTGGCAGAGCGGCCAGCTCTAAGACGAGTATTGGTGGTTCAAAACTTCTTACATTTAAGAATGATGGAGGCCACTGTGTTCTTGGGGACCTTCAATGCTGCAGAAATGTTTTGGTACCCTTCCCCAGATCTGTGCCTTGACAAAATCCTGTCTCTGAGCTCTACAGAGGGTCTGAATACTTAGCAAACATTTCTAAAAACCTGTTTTTGCTATGTCATTATGGGGTATTATGTGTAGATTGTCAAGGAGTCTGACTGTCATGCTTCCCATGCATAGAGTATGATATTCCTGTCTGTAATCCTACCCTATATGCTCATCTGTCATGTATATGACAACCTGTTTACACAAAAGCAAATGCATGTATTTCAAAAAACAAGTTAAATTATTAACTACAAATTAGTGATATACTGTCACTTGTCTTTATATCCTATATTGTCTTTATAATCATAATAGTTTCATAATCTATAATGGCTTTATAATCTATAATGGCTTCTTTATTATCTATAATGGTTTTACAATCCATAATGTCTTTATAATCTATAATGGCTTTATAATCAATAATGGCTTTATAATCTATAATGGCTTCTTTATTATCTATAATGGTTTTACAATCCATAATGTCTTTATAATCCATAATGTCTTTATAATCTATAATGGCTTTATAATCAATAATGGCGGTGTAACGCCAGAATGTACACCTGAACTCTTGTATAATTGCATCAGATTCCAAATCTGTAGTTCCAGAGGTCTGACGTGGTTTTTCTTCCTTCAGCTATCCCAGAGTCCCCAGTGAGGCTGCCAGGGAAGCTGGACAATGAGCAGATCAAGAACGTCATCCCCGAGCCCCAAGTGACCGTCCCCCCTCAGATCCACTTGCAGCCCTTCGACTATGACGGGGAGACCTATATGGGTGGCTCAGATGAGGTGGGCCAGGTGGGCTTTACTGATGTAGGGGAAGAGGAAGAAGAGGAAGATGAGGAGGAGGAGGAGGAGGAGGAGGAGGCAGATGTGGACAACCAGCTTAATTCAAGAGGAGATGTTTTCAGTAAGCCGTTTTTCCCTCTAACTCTTTATTGTCATCGTGGGTCGGATTATTTCAACTCTGATCCTATGGAAGTTCGTACACCTTTACTGCTGTGGTAATGTGCAACGGCCATAGTCATTCAGAAATACAATCTCCCAGTTGTTTCAAGAGTTTGTGATACGTACTGTTCAGGGGTTACACATATTCTATTCCCCCAAGTTACACAATACAGGATGCTTTCAAACACATAACCAGGCAAAGACTGTATCACAACCGGCTGTGATTGGAAGTCCCATAGGGCGGCACACAATTGGCCCAGCATCGTCAGAGTTTGGCCGGTGTAGGCCGTCATTGTAAATAAGAATTTGTTCTTAACTGACTTGCCTAGTTAAATAAAGGTTAAATAAAAAAAATACAAAGTTAGGAGATGGATGGTCACAGGGTTAGTGCGATGACATTGCTAAAGTAGTCAAATATTTAGTAGGAAGCAACTTTACCATCAAGTCAAATTTGCATTAGTCAATGTTGTCATTAGCTAGCAAAGTTTGTCAAGAATAGCTAGCAGTGCTAACATTAGCTAGCTAAAACCCAGTGGCCTCCCCTCAATCTTAGCTAGCTAGCTAACGTTATACTGCATCTAAAGTAAAAATGATGACAAAAGGTTTTCCTACTAACTATTTCCCTCCTTTTGAATGTCATTGTATTTCTGAGCCACTGTAATCATTCACTGATGATGTATTGACTAGAATGCTCAGTCGGGCATCAGTCCAAAACCAATGAATACGTCAACTCAGTCACTGGATTCATCTAAAAAAGCATAGAAGATGTGATACCGATGGTGTCTTTAAAAACGTATCCAGCCACGCCCTCAGTGCATGTGCAGACTAGCTAGCTGTTGTGTTTTCAGACATTTTCTAGCTCAGGCCAATATCCCCACCTGCTTCAAGATGTTCACTATCATCCCTGTGCCCAAGAAAGGGAAAATAACCAAACTGAATGACTGCCGACCCGCACTTCAGTCATCATGAAGTGCTTTGAGAGGTTAGTCAAAGATCCACGGACTGCCCTCACCCACCTGAACAAGAGGAATGCATATGTGAGGATGCTGTTCATCGACTACAGCTCGGCCTTCAATACCATAGTGCCCTCTAAGCTCACCACAAAGCTCACAGTCCTGGGACACAGTCCTTCCATATGAAACTCGGTCCTGGACTTACTGACGGACTGACCCCAGGTGGTGAAGGTAGGCAACATTACCTCCTCCACACTGATCCTCAACACGGGGCCCTGTCCCCTCCTGTATACCCACTACTGCATGGCCTCACACAGTTCCAACTTCCTCATAAAGTTTGCTGATGACATGACAGTAGTAGGCCTGATTAGCAACAATGACAAGACAGCCTACAGGGAGGAGGTAGGCACTCTGACGGTGTGGTGACAGGTAAACAACCTCTCCCTTAATGTCAGCAGAACAAAAGAGCTGATTGAGGATTTCAGGAGGAACTAGTCTGGGCATGCCCCCATCCTAATCAACGGGGCCGCTGTAAAGACGGTAAAAAACGTCAAGTTACTCGGTGTAGAGCTGAAATTGTCAAACCATATGGACACAGTGGTGAAGAAGGCATGACAGCGACTGTAACCTCAGGAGGCTGAAGGAATTTGCCCTGTCCCCGAGGGCCCTACGTGTTCTACAGAAGCACCACCAAGAGCATACTGTCCCCAAGGGCCCTCAGTGTTCTACAGAAGCACCATCAAGAGCATGCTGTCCCAGAGGGCCCTCAGTGTTCTACAGGAGAAACATCAAGAGCATACTGTCAGGCTGCATCACAACCTGGGCCACGCCCTGTTCTCCCTGTTTTCATCACTCAGACGCGGTCAATACAGGAGCATCTTGGCTAAAACGAACAGACTGGCCAATAGCTTCCACCTCCAGACCATCAGGCATGTTCGGTTAGCTGGACTAAACAACTGGATTGAGTCCCTTACTTCTGACGCTTTTAAGACATATCAAAGCTGTGGCGTCAACCTGTCAGGCAGCATTAGCTTGAGGATTACCATTCCACAATAAAAGGTCAGTTTTAAGCCCTGGACCTGAGTGTGTGTCAGGATTCAGCCGGTTCCTTCATGTTCTGTGCACTGAGTAGGTATATGGCTCAGATTGAAAGACTCATTATCAGTAAGCAGAGAATGGCCTCTGTTTCACATGTTAGATTCACATGCTGTAAATACAGTGGGGAGAACAAGTATTTGATACACTGCCGATTTTGCAGGTTTTCCTACTTACAAAGCAGGTAGAGGTCTGATATTTTTATCATAGGTACACTTCAACTGTGAGAGACGGAATCTAAAATCCAGAAAATCACATTGTATGATTTTTAAATAATTAATTTGCATTTCATTGCATGACATAAGTATTTGATCACCTACCAACTAGTAAGAATTCCGGCTCTCACAGACCTGTTAGTTTTTCTTTAAGAAGCCCTCCTGTTCTCCACTCATTGCCTGTATTAACTGCACCTGTTTGAACTCGTTACCTGTATAAAAGACACCTGTCCACACACTCAAGGACAGGACGACTGCACCATATTGAGGGGAGAATGGATGGGGCCATGTATCGCGAGATCTTGGCCAACAACCTCCTTCCCTCAGTAAGAGCATTGAAGATGGGTCGTGGCTGGGTCTTCCAGCATGACAACGACCCGAAACACACAGCCAGGGCAACTAAGGAGTTGCTCCGTAAGAAGCATCTCAAGGTCCTGGAGTGGCCTAGCCAGTCTCCAGACCTGAACCCAATAGAAAATCTTTGGAGGGAGCTGAAAGTCCGTATTGCCCAGCGACAGCCCCGAAACCTGAAGGATCTGGAGAAGGTCTGTATGGAGGAGTGGGCCAAAATCCCTGCTGCAGTGTGTGCAAACCTGGTCAAGAACTAGAGGAAACGTATGATCTCTGTAATTGCAAACAAAGGCTTCTGTACCAAATATTAAGTTCTGCTTTTCTGATGTATCAAATACTTATGTCATGCAATAAAATGCAAATGAATTATTTAAAAATCATACAATGTGATTTTCTGGATTTTTGTTTTAGATTCCGTCACTCACAGTTGAAGAGTACCTATGATAAAAATTACAGACTTCTACATGCTTTGTAAGTGGGAAAACCTGCAAAATCGGCAGTGTATCAAATACTTGTTCTCCCCACTGTATATCCTGTGAGGTATAAATAGCTAATGGAGTTAGAGGACGAGACATCAACACATTAGCTTACATTAGAAGAGCTTTTATTGTGTTAACTCCTGTTCTAAATAAGATGTAGCAAGAGGAAGTTGAACTAAGTTACCGTTAAACGCTGCATGTAGTTCAATACGCTCTATGCATGTTGGTTGATGTAATCAAACAGACCTGGTCCTAGTGTTTGAAACAGTATTCTGTTTCACCCCTGTCATTTGCCATTTACCTTTGAAGGGAGACTAAGGACAGAAAAACAGCTGTTGAAACGTAAGTGCTGACTACCAGTGTGACAATCCCACACAACGAGGCCTGGGAAAGAGGTGGACGCACTGAGGCCATCAGTCAAACTGTCACACATGACCACTTCCCTAACCTTCTCCTTCTCTGGCCATGGGCTGAAACTGAAGGTTGAAAAGCAAGTAGAAACCCTTGAGAGTTTGTGGGAAGGAAATATCATGAAGAGATAGAGAAGTATAAATCAGCCTCTCATGCCAAATCAGTTCTTTTGTTTAGAAAGAAGAAGACGCTTAGCTCTTGGTATAAAACACACATATGGTGTTTGCAGTTTTTGCTACCCTTCAGGCCCTGACGGACACATGGATCACCCCACTGCTACTCTTCATCTGACTATGTTTTCTCTCATAGTCCGAGAGCATCTGGTCGTCGCGGTGGTGGCACAGGTCTACTTATTTCTCCTAAATAGAGATTTGGCTAAAATAGCTAGGATTATTGTCTCTCCATCTTAAGATCAAAACCCATACGAGAGTGGGCAAAGGATCACTTGAGCGATGGTATGCTGTTCGCCACTAGTGTTGATCTCTTTATGGAAACAAGTCTGACAGAAGCCTGAGCTTTCATCAGGACGACTCAGGAGGCAAGAGGAGACAGGCCCTGAGACATCCATCAGCTCCAGGGAGGAATTTTGAGCGCCTCAGGATACACACAACTCTCCCTGTATTATCGTCCCTGAGAACAGATGTTCAGCAAACAGACATGAGTCCTTGAAAGAGAAAGTCTGTCATCAGCTCCTCAAACACCAGCCCTCTCCGGCTGGTCAGGGTTCAATTAGCAAAGTTGCATACATATGGTGGTCTAGGGCAACTCAGTGAAGGGGGAAGTTTGTTGGAAGAGTTTTAAGATGCTTCAGTTTTAATAACCTACGGTTGAAATGCACCATCTTGACAGATACATGGCAGCAGGGCAGGCTTCCACTTGCAGGTTAAAGGCCCCTTACTGGTTTTTGTTTTATCAGGGGATAACTGCATAATCTGGAGGATCTTCAGGAATCATATCTTCAGATGAATGCTTGTAACTGAAATGGCTTCTTTTGATTAGAGCTATATTATTAAATCAATTAAATTATCTGTTTAGACAATGTTTTACATAAACAATAATCAAGGCTGTTGAAATCCTGTTTGAATTTGTCTTGTTTTTTTATGTGCTTTTTGCAAAAGTGAACTACATTATCTTGACATTTGATGGACCTTATCTTAAAAGAGTTATCTCTCTCCCAAAACAGTTCCAGAGGACTTTGAGTCAGTATTTGGTCCTGCAACGGATGTCAAAGAGATCGAAATAGCGCCAGGACAGGAAGGTAATCCTTGCTTTACTTGTTAACATAATGTGAGTAACCGTACCTTCATAATCTCTGTGAATCATTGACATCTGACTGTGCTTTCCAGAGTTCTTCATGGACTGCAACTTCGACCAGGGCGCGTGTGAATGGGTGCAGAACAAGGACGATAGCTTCGACTGGAGTGTGTCCTACCATAAAAACGGTACAAATTATACTATTAATTGGGCATAAAAAGTATTTACCTTCTATATTTGCCATGTAGATACATATAGTTTTATACAATGACCGATAAGGTAAATCCTTTATTGTCCACATGATCGTCTGAATCTATCTTACAGAAGTTGCTCTTTGCTGTACTTAATCTATGTATTCCAACATAGCTGTTAGTCATAACTTAATGACTATCACTGATCAGCTTGTGTCCACTCCCTGGTGCCTAACCCCCAGGTATGGAGTACTACATGGCTATGAGTGGTCTTCTGGGGGAGAAGAAGGACCAGGCCAGGCTAAAGCTGCTCCTCAGTGACCGAGCCCAGCAGGGAGGCTTCTGCCTCACTTTCAACTACCGCGTGATGGGCAGCCAGGTGGGCACGCTGCGGGTGCTTCTGAACAACAGCGCCTACCCAGTGTGGGAGCAGAGCCGAAGCCGGGACCAGGATTGGCAGACAGAACTGCTCACGGTGGCCTGGAAGAACCAGGCCCCAGAATCTGTGAGTCACCATTCCATTCCAAACTCCTAGAAGGTCTCATAGAATGGTGGCGGTGTCATTAGATAATAGGATGTTCTGTGAATGCTGGATTTACCAGCTCAACGTTGATCATTTTAAATCACCACACTTGCCAATATGGCAAAATACACAACATTTCCAAAACATCTAATCATCTTCTTTGCTCTCATTCTGCAGATCATCTTTGAAGCTGAGCGTGGGAATGGAGTTGGGGGAGAGATTGGTCTGGACAACGTGGTGCTGACCTCAGGCTCCTGTCAACAGGAAGACACTGTCATCTTTTAAACTGTGACCTCTGAACCTGCAGAATCAGTCCACTGTGTTTGACACTGACCTCCGAGGCAGAGCTAGCAGCAGGATCTCCCTTTAGTGTTCTCTATTCAGAGAGCACACATCTTCCTAATCTCAAACTAAGGGTGTCTTTCTTTGCTGTACTGTATGTGCATCAATTATTAAGAAAAATGTGTATTTAAAGAATGTTTGGAAGTTCAGCCATCCACATAGGAAAGTGTTGCACAGCTGAGGGCCTGAGCATCATTGGTATGTGCAGTGATTTCATCTGCAAGTTAACAAGACTTCTTTTGAACGTTTCCTTTCATATTTGAGCCACCAAGACAAAGAGTAGCGTCTATTAATAAATCACTACATAAATACAGTTCAGTTTTCAATAATGTTCTCAAATGTTTTTCATTATATTCAATTATCTTCACATAAATGGCAGGATATGGCAGTCGTATCTACAAAAAAAATACATATTGTGTAGCTTTGTCATTTTCTAAGTGAAAGTGAAATACTGTATTGCAGTTTGCTGCAATATATAAAAATACATGTAACATGTAGTTACGTGAACCCAAAATATTAATATTGGATTAATCAAGAAGTCTTGCCTTGAGTAACAACGCATAACTGCTGTAAATTGCGCTTTCATATTGTATTACATAAAAAATGTTTTTAATAAGGGCTTTGTTCATATTTTTTTCTCATGGTCTTTGCTCGTGGTCACCAGCTGCTGCTTGTCACTGAGTCTATGGGGCCCTGTATACTGAAACTGTCACACACCTTCAGTCATGACCTGTCATAACGGCTAAAAAAGACACTGTTCACCAATCTCTATTCTCACAGAAAGGTCACACATGTTTAAAACGGTGGTGGAGTAGTGGAAAAGCCTTTTGTAGGACGTGCTCCAAAGACATTGCAAAATAAGAATGCTCTTTACTTGGCCAGGTGGACTCAAATAGACCACACCAGGCAATGAAAAGATTAGGCCTACAGGCATGAAATCAGCTGCCAGACAGTGTACACTATTGGCCTACAGTTTTAAAAGATTAGGCCTACAGGCATGAAATCAGCTGCCAGACAGTGTACACTATTGGCCTACAGTTTTAAAAGATTAGGCCTACAGGCATGAAATCAGCTGCCAGACAGTGTACACTATTGGCCTACAGTTTTAAAAGATTAGGCCTACAGGCATGAAATCAGCTGCCAGACAGTGTACACTATTGGCCTAGTTTTATGGGGGCATAATGTTAAAAACTCACACAATAAATAATCATAAATCATTTACCAGGCTAATGTTTTATATTTAACTTGGTCTGTCCTATGGGCTCTGGTCAAAGATTCTACCAAAGGTAGTCATGTGAAAAAGTAAGTACACCCCCTGGAAAGTTCTCTTTTTTACATATTTGGACAGATGGATATGTAATCTTCACTTCAACACTACTGACAGATAAAGGTTACCCAATTTAACAAATCACACAAAAAAAATAATAATATCAAGACACAACTAACTTTACCCAGGTGTTGTCTGGCAAAAGTCAGTTGTGTCTTTATATAATTTTGTGAGAGCAGAGGCTTCTTCCTTCCTGACCTCCCATGTAGGCCAAGTTTGTCCAGTCTCTTTCTGACAGTGTACCCATGCACTTCAACATTGATTGTGGCAAGAGAGGCCTGTAGATCCCTTGATGTTACCCTGGGGTTCTTAGAGACTTCTATGAGCATCTTTCGGTCAGCTCTTGGGCTGACTTTGGTGGGACGACCTGTCCTAGGTAGTTTGACAGTGGTCTGGAATTTTCTTTGGACAGTAGAATGATGTACTTTGAATTTCTTGGAAATGGATTTGTAACTCCTGGGCATCAATAATCTTTCTTCTGAGGGCCTCGGCGGTCTTTTGATCTTAGAATGATGTGTTACCCCACACCCATATGGTTAAGACCAAACCAGAGCAACTTTCATATCTTTATGGAAGGCTGGACCCTCCTAAGTTTCTCTCTAATGTTTTCTAATCATTTGTACTTGTTTTGGTACCTAATTCTAATTGTAGCCATTTTATGTGATGGTAAAGGTAGGGCTGTACTAACTTTATGTGATGGTAAAGGTAGGGGTGTACTAACTTTATGTGATGGTAAAGGTAGGGGTGTACTAACTGTATGTGATGGTAAAGGTAGGGGTGTACTAACTTTATGTGATGGTAAAGGTAGGGCTGTACTAACTTTATGTGATGGTAAAGGTAGGGGTGTACTAACTGTATGTGATGGTAAAGGTAGGGGTGTACTAACTGTATGTGATGGTAAAGGTAGGGCTGTACTAACTTTATGTGATGGTAAAGGTAGGGGTGTACTAACTATATGTGATGGTAAAGGTAGGGGTGTACTAACTTTATGTGATGGTAAAGGTAGGGCTGTACTAACTTTATGTGATGGTAAAGGTAGGGGTGTACTAACTTTATGTGATGGTAAAGGTAGGGGTGTACTAACTTTATGTGATGGTAAAGGTAGGGGTGTAATAACTTTATGTGATGGTAAAGGTAGGGGTGTACTAACTTTATGTGATGGTAAAGGTGGGGGTGTACTAACTTTATGTGATGGTAAAGGTAGGGCTGTACTAACTATATGTGATGGTAAAGGTAGGGCTGTACTAACTTTATGTGATGGTAAAGGTAGGGGTGTACTAACTTTATGTGATGGTAAAGGTAGGGGTGTACTAACTGTATGTGATGGTAAAGGTAGGGGTGTACTAACTTTATGTGATGGTAAAGGTAGGGCTGTACTAACTGTATGTGATGGTAAAGGTAGGGCTGTACTAACTGTATGTGATGGTAAAGGTAGGGGTGTACTAACTTTATGTGATGGTAAAGGTAGGGGTGTACTAACTGTATGTGATGGTAAAGGTAGGGCTGTACTAACTGTATGTGATGGTAAAGGTAGGGGTGTACTAACTATATGTGATGGTAAAGGTAGGGGTGTACTAACTATATGTGATGGTAGATAGATAGATAGATAGATAGATAGATAGATAGATAGATAGATAGATAGATAGATAGATAGATAGATAGATAGATAGATAGATAGATAGAGATAGATAGGTACTTTATTGATCCCCCGAGGGGGAAATTTCATTATCAAGCAGCTACAACAAAAACACAGGGCAGGTGCAAAATGCCACAACGAAAAGTACACAAAAGACAGATACACGGTACATGATACATAGAGCGGCAGTATGAAAAAGTATAGAAATACAAGATATCTGGAGTGCAAAAAAAAGCTATAAAAGGACATTGCGTAGTATGAGTGGTTGGCTGAATATGTACACTATACATTGGTGGATGTTGGATGGTTAACTATACTATACAGGTTGATGGCAGAGAAATACTTCAGTAGCTAATGCGTATGATATGAGCGAGGGTAATAATAGTTTACTTAATAGACAGACTGGGTAAATGAACAGGTAAGTGAAAATTTTGCATGGTTAAATTAGCTGTACAGTTAGGTATACAGTTATATTTACAGATAAGTGAATACTTGCATGTTTACACAAACTGTACAGGTAAATGACAGGAAGAGATACTTTAATAGCTAAATGTGTGTATGATATCATTGGGGTAATAATAGTAATTCCCTTAAAATACAGTCCTTAGTGCGCAGGGTTTAATTACAGACAACTGCACTTATTGCACATTTGATATACTAAAAGCAATGAGAAAAGGTGCAACTGGCAGGATACTAATATGCATTCCTGAGTGAATGCCTAGGTCCAATAATTACTTACAATATTGCATGTGATATAATATAACAACTGTACATGGGTATGTATATACAGACCTGTATGAATAAATAGGTCCTGAGTGGATGAGTGCTGACGGAACAGAGTTACTCACGGATGGATGCATAATTGTTAAACTAGGTCCTAGCACCCCAACAGTTCCAGATCTATGTTGCCGACGGCACGGCACCCCGGTGAGGCATTATATAGTCTCATAGCCGCCGGCAGGAAGGACCTCCTGTGGCGCTCTCTGGCACACCGTGGTGGGATCAGTCTGTGACTGAAAGAGCTCCTCTGCGTCATAACCATAGCGTGCAGAGGGTGGGTGACGTTGTCCATGATGGCCAGCAGTTTGGCCAGGATCCGTCTCTCCGCCACCTCCTCTAGAGTGTCAAGGCTCATCCCCAGGACAGAGCTAGCCTTCCTGATCAGCTTATTTACCCGAGAAGCATCACCGGCTTTGATGTTTGCTCCCCAGCACACCACTGCAAAAAAGATGGCACTGGCCACCACAGACTGGTAGAAGGTATGCAGTAGTTTACTGCACACGTTGAAGGACCTGAGCCTCCTCAGAAAGTAGAGTCGGCTCTGGCCCTTTTTGTACAGGGCCCCGGTGTTACCAGCCCATTCCAGTCTGTTGTCCATATGGACCCCCAAGAACTTGTATGACTCAACCATTTCCACATCCATCCCCTTTATAGGGACTGCAGTCAGTTGTGCCTTGGTTCTCCTGAAGTCCACCACCATCTCCTTAGTTTTGCTGATGTTGAGCTGAAGGTGGTTCTGCTCACACCACAACACAAAGTCACTGATTGTGCTCCTGTACTCCTCCTCCTGCCCACCCCTGATGCACCCTACAATAGCAGAGTCATCCGAGAACTTCTGTAGGTGGCATGTTTCAGAGTTATATCTGAAGTCTGAGGTGTAGAGGGTGAACAGGAAGGGGGACAGGACCGTACCCTGGGGGGCCCCTGTGTTGCTAACTGCCCGTTCTGACACACAGCTCTGTAGTCGCACAAATTGTGGCCTACCGGTCAGGTAGTCCGTGACCCAGGAGACTAAGGGTGCTTCCACTTTCATCCTCCTCATCTTCTCACCCAGTAGCAGGGGCTGAATGGTATTGAAGGCACTGGAGAAGTCAAAAAACATGACCCTCACAGTGCAACCTGCGTTGTCCAGGTGAGAGTAGGCCCTCTGCAGAAGGTAGATGATTGCATCATCCACCCCGATGTTGCGCTGGTATGCAAACTGCAGGGGGTCCATTGATGAACACACCAGGGGTCTGAGGTGAGCGAGGACTAACCTTTCCAGGGTCTTCATGATGTGGGATGTTAGCGCTACAGGTCTGAAGTCATTCAGGACAGTGGGGTGTGCCTTCTTGGGCACTGGGACGAGGCAGGATGTTTTCCACAGCACAGGGACCCTTTCTAGGCTCAGGCTAAGGTTGAAAAGACGCTGGAGTATTCCACACAGTTGGTCAGCACAGACCCTAAGCACCCTTGGGCTGATGCCATCAGGGCCCGCCGCTTTCCACTGGTGTAGTCTCTCCAGCTCTCTCTTCACTTGGTTGGTGGTGAAAGCCAGCCCAGGTAGGGAGGTGGGGGGAAGGGGGGTGTTGAGGATCAGTCCAGGGGGGGCAGGGGCGGAGGTGGGGTCACTGATTGTCTCAGCAGAGGTGCTGTGAGCAAAGTGGGGGTGGGATAGCCGTGAGGGTGTGTGGTCTGGGGAGCTGGAGGGGAGGTGGACAGGGCCAGTATCAAACCTGTTAAAAAATTGGTTCAGCTCATTGGTAAAGGTAGGGCTGTACTAACTTTATGTGATGGTAAAGGTAGGGGTGTACTAACTTTATGTGATGGTAAAGGTAGGGCTGTACTAACTTTATGTGATGGTAAAGGTAGGGGTGTACTAACTTTATGTGATGGTAAAGGTAGGGCTGTACTAACTTTATGTGATGGTAAAGGTAGGGGTGTAATAACTTTATGTGATGGTAAAGGTAGGGGTGTACTAACTGTATGTGATGGTAAAGGTAGGGGTGTACTAACTGTATGTGATGGTAAAGGTAGGGCTGTACTAACTGTATGTGATGGTAAAGGTAGGGGTGTACTAACTATATGTGATGGTAAAGGTAGGGCTGTACTAACTTTTCCCCCAAAAGGAAAAGGTATTTTTGATCATTTTAATTGCATAACATTTTCAACATTAAATTGTTTTGTGTGTGATTTGTTAAATTTGGTAACATTTATCTGTTAATAGTGTTGAAGTGAAGATTACATATCCATATGTCAAAACTAAAATAAAGAGAACTTTCCAGGGGGTGTCCTGTGTTTTGTCGTCCTCTGGTGGCTCCGTTTCTGTAAGAATCAGATGTGGTCTATGTTGGAGGTTTGATTGAATACTGTTTATTTACTGTCTAAAACTTAGTCGACCGTATAGCTGCATTTTTATAATAAATAACTGAGTGATGACAGTAGTGTCGAGACAGTAGGTGAAGAGTGGAAACAGTACCGTTATCCATTGAAGCTAGGAAGACAGCTGGAAACTATCACAGCCGTCCAACGTCTGAGTCCGTATGTTTCAACCTATTTGTTATAGATACCTAGTTATCTACGCAAAGTTAGTTTCAAACGGTATTCCGCCGTTAATGTGCATCTTTTCGAATCGTATCTGCCGTTATCTCGGTACTGAGACGTGTTAGTTAGTTATAACATGGCTGTGTTTTGTTACTGGACTGTTTAGATCCACCTTGTCTGAATGTGGACCACGGTTCAGATCATAATGACCGACACGAAACAGACGCATGTGACCAAGCACCGACCGTCTGCAGCACATGATCCAGGCCAGCCGGAGGCTTCAATAATTCACGGGTAAATCAAATCTCTTCCCTGACTCACAGTAACAGTGAACCACATTTCCCTTCTCCCTATGTGTGGTGGGTGACTGGTGTGGGTTTGCTGTGAATGCCACTAAGATGAAGTGCTAACATTCAAGTGTTTTCCTAGGTTTCAGAATATCTACATTGAGTAGTAAAGGTAAGTCTAGCTCCTATACATTATTTTTTTTTAGGTGAAACAAACCTGAAGGCTGTTGTGCAACAGTTGTTAGTTACACATTACATCCTGTTCCCCAGGTCCTATTTTCCAGAGGAAGAGACCACGTGTTGTTAAGAGCCATGGCCACCAAGTCATCCCTGCTGAAAGTCATCCTGCTGGGAGACGGAGGAGTGGGGAAGAGCTCCCTCATGAACCGCTACGTCACCAACAAGTTTGACACGCACCTCTTCCACACCATCGGAGTGGAATTTCTCAACAAGGACCTGGAGGTGGACGGTTGTCTGGTCACCATGCAGATCTGGGACACAGCCGGACAGGAGCGCTTCCGCAGCCTCAGGACTCCCTTCTACCGCGGGTCTGACTGCTGTCTGCTCACATTCAGCATGGACGACAACCAGAGCTTCCACAACCTGGCCAACTGGAAGAAGGAGTTTATCTACTACGCCGACATCAAGGAGCCTGAGACGTTCCCCTTCGTGGTGCTGGGAAACAAGGTGGATGTGTCAGAGAGGCAAGTTTCTGCTGAAGATGCACAACAGTGGTGTCGGGAAAACGGCAATCACCCTTACTATGAGACCAGTGCCAAGGATTCCACCAACGTAGCCATAGCCTTTGAGGAGGCGGTGCGGAGAGTGCTAGCCATGGAGGAAAGGGCAGACCACCTCATCCCCACAGACACAGTCAACCTCCACAGAAAGCCCCGCTCCAGCACTTCCTGCTGTTGACGTGTAGGTGCCAGTACACATTTTGAGTGCCGGTACTGTTTACACTTAGGTGCAGGAGATCCACAATACTTTTGAACTAATATTCTATAAGAGGAACAGGAGCCCAAGCAGTAGAACATTTTGAGATGCTGGTACTCCGCTAGGAGAACAAGAAGGCTTATTTACTACCACTCATGCTCTGCTCTGGCTAGTGTCTGTGGATGATATTCCAATGGGCTTGTTGGTCTGGAACTCTGATGTAAAGTAGGTACTGAAGCAGAGAGTTATTTTGTCTGATTCCACCAAGAAATTTATTATAATTTAAATCTGTACAATCTTTGAAATATATAGTCTTAAAACATCACATTATGACACCGATGTGGTTGCCAGACATACATTCACAAAGCATTGCTTCCTGTTCATATTACACACCCAGAAAGAAGTTCCTTTTTTTGTAGAACGGTTTGCTTACACTGTGACTGAAACATGTGAAACCAAGGTTGAGGTGAGCGGTCTTACCAGTGAAAGTATAATTTGATTCCATTCAAAACGTATTGCGGACCACATGAATGTTGATACAAAGCAGAGTAATTTATGCAGTCTTTTAATTTGATTAAATTGAAGCACTAATCTAGCTACTACTTTACAGTACAGAGAAAGTGGGACATTTAAGCAGAAATGAAGGCTTATGATTTCTTACTCTCTAATATGTATTATTATTCAGCTGAATGTGCTGACCTTGCGATATCTGCTCAACATACCGTAATGAATGAGTTATCATTATACAATGGACACAATGTTCAACACTTTGCACATAAAGAGGAGTTCTTATCCTGCATGACGTTCTGCTCTTTTCCAATAACAGTTAGAACAGAACCTTGTTTTTGCCATTCTAGAATTTCAGTG
This sequence comes from Thymallus thymallus, assembly GCA_023634145.1. Lineage (NCBI taxonomy): Eukaryota > Metazoa > Chordata > Actinopteri > Salmoniformes > Salmonidae > Thymallus > Thymallus thymallus. Next base: position 1,879,673 of record CM042408.1, on the reverse strand, counting down.
TTCCGATAACTTGGCTAATTGTAATGAACAGATAGGTGATACATTGTTATGAACTTGGATATGATAAAGAAGGTATACTGTCTTTTCTATGGACATCTAATCTAACATGCATTTTATTTACATTCATGGAGATCAATTTCCTTTTCTTACACTAGTATAGTTTTGATACTAAAACTTGATTTCAACAGTCATTGTTTATTGGTTTTACAAGTATTGTACATTATTACAAAAACATCTCATTTAGGTAGAGTGCTGATCAGCATTGTTGTCCAGAATGACTGGAACGCAAGTTGAAAGGAAAATGCTATTTGAATAAAAACCTTCTGAATGAATTATCTTCCCTGAAGACGTTTGTTTTTCATCTCCACTGCTACAGGGGAAAAAATACAAAAGATATCTGTTAGTTAGACTTCAGCAGTAAGTCATTTGGGAACTGTTTTCTGGTGTGGTGATTACTGCATCCATACAGGACCTATTACAGGCAGACCATTAGTTCAGTCAGTTGTCATGTGATTTATTTTAACTGAGAATGTGAGTGTGTTTGTTTGCATGGGCTGGTCTTTTTACATACTCAATGATTAGTGAAATGTTCTGCCATTACTTTGTATGGCAAAGGAACACACATGCGCGGTTGGGTTCATCAGCTCAAGAGGTGCTTCTTTCCAAGGAACTGTACTTTTCTGTCAAACGCCGTCGACCGGATTGGAGCATTGGTTTCATAAAAAGGATTCATTGCAAACTGGAAAACAGCACAGATTAATGAACAATGATCAATCATCAGAATGTTAATTTAAGTTGTGTGTGTATATGACCTGCACAGAAAAGGGCAACTCACCTTAATGTATAAATCATACACATCATTAAAGAAGTTTTTGATTCCGTCTTCTTGTCGTACATCATGAAGCATGATGAATCTCATATGTGATGGAGATGGTTAAGGGAAAGATTGTACACAGACACTAGCCATTATATCAAGGTAACAATCACTACTTGTTGAATTGTAGACATACTATTTTGGGAATACCGTTTTTTGTTGCAACGTTTCCAGAGGGCTATAAAGGTCTCAATGGCCTCGTGGTAAGTGTCCTCCCTGAGATTGGAAGGCTGGATCCCTGGTCGATTCATGCCTGCTTGGAGATAGACTAGAGGTACGTCCCTGTCCAGGTTGTTGTGCTTGAACATCAAGCTGCCTCGCTACAGAAACAGGATATATGCTCCTGTCAATCAATCAAATGTATTTATAAAGCCCTTTTTACAAAGTGCTTTTACAGAAACCTAGCCTAAACCCCAAACAGTAAGCAATGCAGATGTAGAAGCATGGTGGCTAGGAAAAACTACATAGAAAAGCAGGAACCTAGGAAGAAACCTAGAGAGGAACCAGGCTCTGAGGTGTGGCCAGTCCTCTTCTGGCTGTGATGGATGGAGATTATAAGAGTACATGGCCATTAAGGCCAGATTGTATCCTATGGGCCGTTCTGACTCAGACAAGGCTACTTACTTACAGTACGCGTAGGTCTTAGTCAAAAAAGGATATGTCCAGCAGTGACAAAGGCAGAGACAAACCACTCGTTGAACTTGTCCACAGTTTTCAGGTACATGTTGTTAGACAGCCACATGTTTTCATCCACCAAGTCGAGCGCTGCATGCGCAATAAACTGGTTGAGATGCCGGTGGTCATCCTGTTTTACAGATAAGACAGAACGGAAAAACCATGACATATAAAATGTGTTTATTCCCCTATGAAAAAGGCACAAGAATACACCAAACATTACTTCAAATGATCAACACACGCATTGCAGTAACCTCTTCTTTTGACTGGATGTAGATAGAGATGTCAATACATAGGTAGTGATATAGCTAGCTAGTTTTCAGGAGCATAGGCCTACCTATATGATGTTGAGAACACTTTAAAGTTGTATACCTTTGACTCAGCTTTACCAGCAGGCAAGAACTCCATTTCAAAGACAGGGTTGTCATGATGACCAACCATGACATAATAGAAACTCCCAGACATGTTTCTTCCAGCAGTCAGCTCGGTTCTGTCTGAACATGAATATACAACAGCAGTTATTTCTCTAACAGGCTTGTGATGTAACTGAAGTTAGTTAGCTAGCTATATGCTAACTAGGTAGCTACTGTATATGGCCAGCACGCTTACAAATACATGATTATCATCAAGATAAACACATTAAACACAACTACAAAACGTCTTAATTTACAGATAGGTGTTTAGATCCTGGATGTACCTCTGAAGAAATGGTTTTAATTTGTTTACATGCGATAAAAAATGAAACTCCTTCTTTCAGGGGAACACCGTCACCGACTACCGAAAATACATTTGCAACGAGTTTTTAACTTTGTATATCTTGGATTCAATTTAGTTGTTTTATATTTAATAGTATATATTCGTTGATGAATGTATCTGTGTTTAGCTCTATTCTCAAAGACAAAATATCCAGGTCATAAATGTGCGACAGGAACTGAACAATAACATGACCCTTCTTCTTCTATGATATCATGGCGGGCCGCAAACCAGTGTGGAAGATAAATGCCGCCCCCTACTGTGCTGGAGTGTGTGGTCAATCATGGTTTACAACATCAGCTCCACATTTCTAAATCCTCCTACCAAACTCAGTACTTCTGAGAAAATAATATAGCTGCTAATAGACCCTCCCCAGCCCACAAACCCCTTCAAAACAACCCCAACCCTGTCCAACCTCAATGACCCTAAACTTCAATCTTTCCCTCTCTTCAACATCCAATAAAATCAAATCAAACTTTATTTGTCACATGCGCCAACAATGCAATTCAAGAAAGAGTAAAACAAATCAAATTAAATTACAATAACGAGGCTGTGCAGGGGTACAAGGTAGCTGAAGTAATAGAGGTAATATGTAGATAGGTAGGGGTAAAAGGTATTAGGCAATCAGGATAGATAATAAAGTAGCAGCAGCGTATGTGAAGAGTGGGAGAGAGTGTCTATGTGTGAGTGTGTGTGACGTCAATATGCATGTGTGTGTGTGTGTATATGTGTGTTGGAGTGTCAGTGTAGTATGTGTGAGTGTGTGGGTAGAGTCCAGTGAGTGTGTGTTGGAGTGTCAGTGTAGTATGTGTGAGTGTGTGGGTAGAGTCCAGTGAGTGTGTGTTTAGGTTTATCTATCTATCTATCTATCTATCTATCTATCTATCTATCTATCTATCTATCTATCTATCTATCTATCTATCTATCTATCTATCTATCTATCTATCTATCTATCTATCTATCTATCTATAACCTTTCCAATGAATTGGTTAATCAGGGTGTAAATGAGACCCAGGGACATTCTGTCAGCAGTGTTTATACTGTAGCAGGGACATGCTGTCAGCAGCGTTTATACTGTAGCAGGGACATGCTGTTAGCAGTGTTTATACTGTAGCAGGGACATGCTGTCAGCAGTGTTTATACTGTAGCAGGGACATGCTGTCAGCAGCGTTTATACTGTAGCAGGGACATGCTGTCATCAGTGTTTATACTGTAGCAGGGACATGCTGTCAGCAGTGTTTATACTGTAGCAGGGACATGCTGTCAGCAGTGTTTATACTGTAGCAGGGACATTCTGTCAGCAGTGTTTATACTGTAGCAGGGACATTCTGTCAGCAGTGTTTATACTGTAGCAGGGACATGCTGTCAGCAGCGTTTATACTGTAGCAGGGACATGCTGTCATCAGTGTTTATACTGTAGCAGGGACATGCTGTCATCAGTGTTTATACTGTAGCAGGGACATGCTGTCAGCAGTGTTTATACTGTAGCAGGGACATGCTGTCATCAGTGTTTATACTGTAGCAGGGACATGCTGTCAGCAGTGTTTATACTGTAGCAGGGACATTCTGTCAGCAGCGTTTATACTGTAGCAGGGACATGCTGTCAGCAGTGTTTATACTGTAGCAGGGACATTCTGTCAGCAGTGTTTATACTGTAGCAGGGACATTCTGTCAGCAGTGTTTATACTGTAGCAGGGACATGCTGTCATCAGTGTTTATACTGTAGCAGGGACATGCTGTCAGCAGTGTTTATACTGTAGCAGGGACATTCTGTCAGCAGCGTTTATACTGTAGCAGGGACATGCTGTCAGCAGTGTTTATACTGTAGCAGGGACATTCTGTCAGCAGTGTTTATACTGTAGCAGGACATTCTGTCAGCAGTGTTTATACTGTAGCAGGGACATGCTGTCAGCAGCGTTTATACTGTAGCGGGGGCATGCTGTCATCAGTGTTTATACTGTAGCAGGGACATGCTGTCATCAGTGTTTATACTGTAGCAGGGACATGCTGTCAGCAGTGTTTATACTGTAGCAGGGACATGCTGTCATCAGTGTTTATACTGTAGCAGGGACATGCTGTCAGCAGTGTTTATACTGTAGCAGGGACATTCTGTCAGCAGCGTTTATACTGTAGCAGGGACATTCTGTCAGCAGCGTTTATACTGTAGCAGGGACATGCTGTCATCAGCGTTTATACTGTAGCAGGGACATTCTGTCAGCAGCGTTTATACTGTAGCAGGGACATTCTGTCAGCAGTGTTTATACTGTAGCAGGGACATGCTGTCAGCAGTGTTTATACTGTAGCAGGGACATGCTGTCAGCAGCGTTTATACTGTAGCAGGGACATGCTGTCATCAGTGTTTATACTGTAGCAGGGACATGCTGTCAGCAGTGTTTATACTGTAGCAGGGACATTCTGTCAGCAGCGTTTATACTGTAGCAGGGACATGCTGTCATCAGTGTTTATACTGTAGCAGGGACATGCTGTCAGCAGTGTTTATACTGTAGCAGGGACATTCTGTCAGCAGTGTTTATACTGTAGCAGGGACATGCTGTCAGCAGCGTTTATACTGTAGCAGGGACATGCTGTCAGCAGCGTTTATACTGTAGCAGGGACATGCTGTCAGCAGCGTTTATACTGTAGCAGGGACATGCTGTCAGCAGCGTTTATACTGTAGCAGGGACATTCTGTCAGCAGCGTTTATACTGTAGCAGGGACATGCTGTCAGCAGTGTTTATACTGTAGCAGGGACATTCTGTCAGCAGCGTTTATACTGTAGCAGGGACATGCTGTCAGCAGTGTTTATACTGTAGCAGGGACATGCTGTCAGCAGTGTTTATACTGTAGCAGGGACATTCTGTCAGCAGTGTTTATACTGTAGCAGGGACATTCTGTCAGCAGTGTTTATACTGTAGCAGGGACATGCTGTCAGCAGTGTTTATACTGTAGCAGGGACATTCTGTCAGCAGTGTTTATACTGTAGCAGGGACATGCTGTCAGCAGTGTTTATACTGTAGCAGGGACATTCTGTCAGCAGTGTTTATACTGTAGCAGGGACATTCTGTCAGCAGTGTTTATACTGTAGCAGGGACATGCTGTCAGCAGCGTTTATACTGTAGCAGGGACATGCTGTCAGCAGTGTTTATACTGTAGCAGGGACATTCTGTCAGCAGTGTTTATACTGTAGCAGGGACATGCTGTCAGCAGTGTTTATACTGTAGCAGGGACATTCTGTCAGCAGTGTTTATACTGTAGCAGGGATCCTGTGGTAGGCGGGTACACAAAAAATAGAATCAATTCCACTTCTCAAAACTTTCACAGATGTAACCAAAACTTTCAAAGTTTGTCCTTTACCCAGCTTGACACAACGTATGGGTCGGCCAAAAAGCAGGAACCCACTCTTTCCAAAAATCTCACTCCTACTGGTCCGAAATCATCTCTGGTAGGACTCTCAGAGCAAACGTTAGAAGACTCTACCACACCTATCGCCGTAGGTAGGCCCACTACATACTGGACTGGCTCAACTTCACAGCGCTCACTACTGTCGACTGACTCCATTTAGAGATCATCAAGGTTCTCAAAATAGCATGAAGACCTATAAGTAAGATTACTCGGTTTGTAATCAGGAGACGTAGGTATGTACACCTCGAATTAATGTGTATACTCAGGAGGCAAATCTCTGATATTAACAGTGCCATTCTTACGCTTCCTCCGTCATCACACTTCGTCCTCCCCACACGCTAACCGTTTAGTTTTTCCTGGATAGGACCCTATTGGTTACTAAGCAGGTCATTTAAACCTGAATAGCTATAGATCAGTGCTGTAAACAGAATATAAATGTTATTTGCCCTCAGCAAGAAAAAGAAGAAGTCATGTGACCACCCTCATGCTAAATCATTGTCAATCCGTCCTGTGGTTATCAGGGTTGGTTTAGCGTCTTACTCGCAGACTGTGTGTTGACCACAGGACCTGCAAAATACAGGAAGACAAGACTAAGGCCATGGAGGAGGTGCTGAGAAGAAGAGAGCTAGCAGTGAAGACCATAGAGGACACTTATGACCAAAAGATGAAGAATGAGCTTTCAAGGAATTATGATATTATTATGCCAGATTTAGCCTAATTGGACTGTTCTGTACTTTTTTCAAGGTAATAGTTTGATATCACTTCACCTCCCACTCCCAGCACAGAGTAGGCCTCATCCTTCCATTATATACATTCCACCCTGCATCCAGAAGGTGGCGCTCTTGTGTAGGGCAAAAATATGAATATTCAGAAATGTACCTTCATATCCTCTGTGTCTTGTTTGATGCGATGCATTGTGTGCTTGGATCCAGTTCATCAGGACAATTTCTTCACCTTCAGATGACACCGTTCTGTATACATCTGGCCCCTCTTTGGATACTGTGTTTACTAACCTTCAAACAAGCTTCAATGCCATACAACACTCCTTCCGTGGCCTACAACTGCTCTTAAACGCTAGTAAAACTAAGTGCATGCTTTTCTATCGAACGCTGCCAGCACCCGCCCACCGGACTATCATCACTACTCTCGACGGATCCGACTTAGAATACGTGGACACCTACAAATACCTAGGCATCTGGTTAGACTGTAAACTCTCCTTCCAGACTCACATCAACCATCTCCAATCCAAAATTAAATCCAGAATTGGCTTCCTATTTCGCAACAAAGCCTCCTTCAACACTCTACTTAGCAAATTGGATGTAGTCTATCACAGTGCCATCCGTTTTGTCACCAAAGCCCCATACACTACCCACCACTGCGACCTGTATGCTCTCGTTGGCTGGCCTTCATTATATATTCGTCGCCAAACCCACTGGCTCCAGGTCATCTATAAGTCTTTATTAGGTAAATCCCCGCCCTATCTCAGCTCACTGGTCACTATAGCAACACCCACCCGTAGCATGCGCTCCAGCAGGTATATCTCACTGGTCACCCCCAAAGCCAACACCTCCTTTGGCCGCCATTCCTTCCAGTTCGCTGCTGCCAATGACTGGAACGAATTGCAAAAATCACTGAAGCTAGAGGTTCCTATCTCCCTCAATAACTTTAAGCATCAGTTATCAAAGCTGCTTATCGATCACTGCACCTGTATATAGCCCTTCTGTAAATAGCCCACACTACTACCTCATCCCCATATTTATTTTTGTTATTTTCACAAATCTTGCACTCCAGTATCTCTATTTGCACATCATAATTTGCACATCCTTCATTCCTGTGTTAATGATGATAATCTGTAATTTATCTCACCACTATGGTCTATTTATTGTCCTACCTCCTAACCTTACTGCATTTTGCACTACATTTTGCACTCTGTATTTAGATTTTCTATTGTGTTTTTACCATGTTTGTTTACTGTGTAACTCTGTGTTGTTTTTGTCGCACTGCTTTGCTTTGTCTTGGCCAGGTCGCAGTTGCAAATGAGAACTTGTTCTCAACTGACCTACCTGGTTAAATAAAGGTGAAATAAAAAAAATAAAATAAAATTCAATTTATAAAAAGCTATTGTGATTCTGATGTTGGTTTGGACCAGCTGTTGCTGTCTCAGTAATGTATAGGAAAGAATTACGTGATGTTAGTAGTTTTGAATGTTAATACGTTTGACTCTCACCACTTCTATCATCTCTTCAACCCTACAACCACACCGTAGGCTATTTATTTTTAGATTGTAAATCTGGCGAGTGTAGCCAGCTATCAGTTAGCATTAGTTTACCATTTGTGAGGACTGATCACAGAGGCCGTGCAACAAGCAGTCCAGATGCATGGCTTTTCTGAATAGAAAAGTCTTGGGCGGGCCGCCTAAGTGTTTTTTCAGGCTGCCTATGTCAATATCATAATGTATTTTTTTTATACATTTTTCTTTGGGGTGTATGGACATTTGCAGTGTAAACTTAAATGACTTAATCTAGATTATAAAGTATGTAGAAAAGATAATGGATCTATATATTTTTAATTAGATAATATTTTGGGAACTGACAATCACCAAAATAAAAGCTTGACAGTCAGGTAGAATCCAAAAATTATGCATTCAGGAGTATTTTAGTCATGGCGTGTGGCCCTTATAGATTTTTTCATAACGTTTCAGTCACTCACATAGCATAAGTCATGGCAATATATGTAGAACATGTGCTTCAAAACGGCAACATTTTTATCTCCGCCACATGGCAAAATGTGTAGAATTGCAGGAAATTTGCCTTAAAACAGCAACATTTTGGTCGGCAACCACACCATTGGCCACATCCATGGGCACGCCCTCGCCTGAGCCACCACCTAAACCCTATTTTGATCCAGAAAAAAACCTGTTGATATATATATATGAATAACAAGAAAAGGATAGACTATGTAGTTCTGAGGCATTCAAAGAGTTTGCAGTGTGACTGTGTGGAGTCTGTACAGCCACTGTGAAGTATTCAGTGTAGTCTGACCCAACTGGCCTTGGCACTGTGGCTGGGTCTTTTTGGATGTGCACCAGCTGACTGTCAATGCAAGGAATCGTTGCAGTGTTTGTGGCTTTACAGATGGCTCGGTGAAGTGAAAGCATGGGGGATGTTGGGGTGGGGGGCAAGGGGACTGAGGGGGAGTAGGGAGGAGGCAGAGTGCCAACGCTTCACCCCAACAATGATCTTCCTGTCAGAGGAGAGAGGAGGACAGTCTCTCTTATCTCTCTCTCTCTCTCTCTCTCTCTCTCTCTCTCTCTCTCTTGTCCTTACTAACACTAGACTTCATTAACCACAGAGTTGTGCTAAACAACCTCACAGTACCATCTCAGTCAATGTCCTGTAGCTAGCTGAGGAGATTAACTGGATTGTATCACAAGAGAACTTCAACTGAAATTAGCGTTTTTGGAACAACATTTCCAGTAGTATTATTTAGGCATCGTCACAATACTTTTAACTAAAATGCCCAACCTAGTTGAAAACTATACAGTACAATGCGTGCCGTAATTCTCTAGTATGCAAGCTGTTAGCCTGGATGTTGTGACTCATATCCGATTGTCTCCCTGTAGATCTGGGCAGGCTGTCGGCAGAGCAGCTGGAGCTGCAGACCGAGCTGTGCCAGGAGGCTGTCGATAGAGGAGTTTGACAGACACCGGCAGGTGCTGAAGGCCCAGCTTCACAGTTAGGTCAGTGACACTGCTTCTCTGATAATGTGGGAAACAATGTGGAGAGCAGCGGGATTACTTTTCTTTAACACACATCTGCTCTGACATTTATTTCTTCATGGTTATGGTAAACCCATAACGCCTGCAGGTTGTCTTGCACCTGTTTAAGGGTCTTCTTCTCTGTAACCCCTTGTTGGCTGTGTCCACCTGTTGGAAGTGTGTGTGTGTGTGGCCAACAGGAGGAGTGCTGTGCCCAGCTTTTATTTTATTTAATCTTTATTTAAGCTTTATTTAACCTTTATGTAACCTTTATATAACTAGGCAAGTCAGTTGAGAACAAATTCTTATTTACAATGACGGCCTACACCGGCCAAACTCAGACGACGCTGGGCCAATTGTGCGCCGCCCTATGGGACTCCCAATCACGGCCGGATGTGATGCAGCCTGGATTCGAACCAGGGTCTGTAGTGACGCCTCTAGCACAGTTGAAGGTACCCAGTGTTAGGAGAGTGGACTCAGTGGATGACCACCAATGCAGAGGACATCAAGATGCAGCTTCGACAAACACAACTAGGTACACTGGACCTGACTGGCTACGCATGGTCCTAGTGGATTGTTTTTTTAGACATGGCTAGTCACCCTGAATCACAGGAGGCTGCTGAGGGGAGGACGGCTCATAATACTGTATGGAACAGGAGCTAATGTAATGGCATCTTACACCTGGAAACCATGTGTTTGATGTATTTGATAAAATTACACTGATTCCGCTCCAGCCATTACCACGAGCCAGTCTTCCTGTGGTGTGACTAGTATAATTTCTGTGACTAGCTCTGCTACGCCACTATGTATGTTTGCATGATGCTTGGCTTGTGTATCTCAGCTTGTGTATCTCAGCTTGTGTATCTCAGCTTGTGTATCTCAGCTTGTGTATCTCAGCTTGTGTATCTCAGCTTGTGTATCTCAGCTTGTGTACCTCAGCTTGTGTAATAGTCTGCATATCAACGTGGCTTTTTCCTTCCTTTCTTCATTCCTTTCTTCATCTGCTCTGATCTTCAAAAGTTGAACAGGTGAAAGCAAGTACTCCAGTAGGGTTCTGACACAACACTACCTAATCTCTGTTCTCAGATCAGTGCAGATGAAGGAATGGAGACAGTTCATGATATTCAGATGCACCCTTAGAACTCTCTGAAATCAGTTCACAAATCACTTTCTCCATCTTATCTTAGTCCTTCTGGTGGTTGATCTTTATCTAAGTCCTTCTGGTGGTTGATCTTTGTCTAAGTCCTTCTGGTGGTTGATCTTTGTCTAAGTCCTTCTGGTGGTTGATCTTTATCTAAGTCCTTCTGGTGGTTGATCTTTATCTTGGTCCTTCTGGTGGTTGATCGTCTTGGTCCTCATCTTCTCCTCTTTCTCTCCTCTTTTCTTTTTCCTCTTCTTCAACCTCTGTGATCTCTGTGATCTGTTTGATTCCGGTGTGCAGTTCTGGAGAATGATGCACCATGGAACCCATCCTTGGTGGACTGCTGAGTGCTGGAGCTCTGCCCTGATAAACTGATATCTTTGTGGACAGAGGTGTGCTGAGGGCCAGGGCAGTGGGTAATGACAATGTGTGTGAAGAAGGTGTGATGCCCTTTCGAGGGCGCAGGGGCCAGGGCCAAGGCCAGGATTAGAGAGCTGGAGAAGGAGGCGGATACGCCTACAGGAACTACCAGCAGAGGGCAGTGCACGCCACCGTGTCACACATGCTGCCCCCGCGATCCCTCACCCCAATGAGCACCGGTATTACTCCACCCTCACTCACCACAGAGGCAACATATCACCCACCAACGCCCTCGCTCGCCCCAAAGACAACAAGTAACCCAACGCCCTCGCTCCAACTCACTCCAGCATCCACAGATCCCTCTCCCCCCAATGCTAACCTCCTCCCCATAGTAGCAGAACCCCCACCTCCCCCCAGCCCAGAACCAGAGCCCCCTCTTCCCCCAGCGTAGCAGAACCCCCACCTCTCCCCAGAACCAGAAGCCTCACCTCACCTCTCCCCAGCCCAGAACCAGAAGCCCCACCTCCCCTAAGCCCAATGCAACCTTTGCTGAAAACCAGCCCCAGCATCAGTACCTTGGTCTAAGGAACGGACTGGACTTTCACACCACTTAGTAAGGCTCTGTTCTCGGGAGACAGAAGACCTCAGGAAGGCAGCTCCTCTTCCCCAGACGCCTGTGGTCCACCCCCTCTCCATCTCCAGGAGGCAGCCTGTGGTCCACCCCCCTCTCCCTCTCCCTCTCCAGGAGGCAGTCTGTGGTCCACCCCCCTCTCCCTCTCCAGGAGGCAGTCTGTGGTCCACCCCCCTCTCCCTCTCCAGGAGGCAGTCTGTGGTCCACCCCTCTCTCCCTCTCCAGATCCTGTGAAAGGTAGGAGTCTCCACTCTGTTGAATTGGGCTGATGCAGTTCAAACGGATTTAATGTCCCAAGTGCTTTACTGCCAAGCCTGTAAATGTGTTTCACTGAGTACGGTTACATGCACACCATAATGCGATTATTGTGGATAGTCAGATTAATATTAATAGTTTGTATAAAACGTTGACATGCTTTGCAAGAATAATGATTTCCCTAATAATCCTGTTTACATGGCTCTGATAAATGCAGAAAATCGCCAATCAAAATAAACCTTCTACCAGTGCTAACGTTATTTTTTTTTTAAATTAATAATTAATTAAAACATTTAATAAATAATGACTGTTTTTAAATATCAAGTGTCCTTTAAGTCATATTTTATGCTTTCCATAAATGTACACAGGTTGTCTATGAATGACTTTAACAGCAACACATACTCCTAAATCACTTCTGGCTGTTTTCAAAGGGCTGTGTTTTAATGGCTGTGTTTTAATGGCTGTGTTTTAATGGCTGTGTGACTGGCCTCCAGAGTGGCCTTTCACTGTCCCTGCACAATGGGGAGGATGAAGGGCAGCTGATGATGCATTCTGTGTTGGTCATCCTGTCTGATGATGTATTCTGTGTTGGTCATCCTGTCTGATGATGTATTCTGTGTTGGTCATCCTGTCTGATGATGCATTCTGTGTTGGTCATCCTGTCTGATGATGTATTCTGTGTTGGTCCTCCTGTCTGATGATGTATTCTGTGTTGGTCATCCTGTCTGATGATGTATTCTGTGTTGGTCATCCTGTCTGATGATGTATTCTGTGTTGGTCATCCTTTCTGATGATGTATTCTGTGTTGGTCATCCTGTCTGATGATGCATTCTGTACTGGTCATCCTGTCTGATTATGCATCACTGATTATGTCTCACTGATTTATGACCAGAGCATAAAGGGCCTCATTGTGTGTGTGTCTCTCTCTCTCTTCTCTCCCTCTCTCTCTCCCTCCAGAGCCCAGCTATATTCCAGAGCTGATCCTGGGTACTACATGCCCTGAGAAGGAGAGAGAGAGAGGAGAGAGAGGAGAGAGAGAGAGGAGAGGGAGTGGAAGAGGAGAGGGAGAGGAGAGAGAGAGCGAGAGGAGAGGGAGAGAGAGAGCGAGAGAGGAGAGAGAGAGGAGACAGAGAGGAGAGGGAGTGGAAGAGGAGAGGGAGAAGAGAGAGAGAGTGAGAGGAGAGGGAGATAAGAGAGAGAGAGAAGAGAGAGAGGGGAGAGAGAGGAGAGGGAGGGGAGGGAGGAGAGGGAGAGGAGACAGAGAGGAGAGAGAGAGGAGAGGAGGAGAGAGGAGAGAGAGAGGAGCGAGAGAGGAGAGGGGGGGAGAGAGAGGAGAGGAGAGGGAGAGAGAGAGAGGAGAGGGAGAGGAGAGGGGGAGAGAGAGGAGAGGAGAGAGAGAAGATAGAGAAAGGAGAGGAGAGGAGAGAGAGGAAGGAGAGAGGAGAGGAGAGGAGAGGAGAGGAGAGGAGAGGAGAGGAGAGGAGAGGAGAGGAGAGGAGAGGAGAGGAGAGGAGAGGAGAGGAGAGGAGAGGAGAGGAAGAACTGAAGGAGGAGGAGAGGGGGGAGTAGTAAGGAAGAACTGAAGGAGGAGGAGAGGAGAGGGGCAGGAAGGAAGAACTGAAGGAGGAGAGGAGAGAGCAGGAAGGAAGAACTGAAGGAGGAGAGAGGGGGAGCAGGAAGGAAGAACTGAAGGAGGAGAGGAGAGAGGGGGAGCAGGAAGGAAGAACTGAAGGAGGAGAGGAGAGAGCAGGAAGGAAGAACTGAAGGAGGAGAGAGGGGGAGCAGGAAGGAAGAACTGAAGGAGGAGCGGAGAGAGGGAGGAGCAAGAAGGAAGAACTGAAGGAGGAGAGAGGGGTGAGTAGGAAGGAAGAACTGAAGGAGGAGAGGACCCTGAAGAGGAGAAGGCCCTGTCCTCAGACAAAGATCCTCTCCAGAGGTACAGGAAGATGGGCATGGTGCAAAGACACAGTCAGCGTGTGCAGGTGTGACACACATTCTGTCCTCTGAAGTGTGAAGACCCGTTGGTGTTGTGTGTTTGTGTGTGCGTGCGTGTGTGTACCATGACATTAGGTTTCCATTGACATGGAAAATAAATGTGCATAATTGAGTAGTTAATTTTTGTATTTTTTATTTTCATAAAAACAATTAACAGGCTGGTTGAGAGAGAAATGTCAAAGGGGATCCCAGCCAGACAGGACGTTGGATTGGTGTCCTGGTGATTGATCAGTAGCCATTTTGATTACTATTCTATTTTGGTACTTTATACACAGGAAGCACTGTATGATGGGACAGTATGTCATTCAATTCACATCATAGTTATATTCCTGCAGGCAACTGAATACCTTTTGAATCTGTTGTACAATATTTCAGAGATCGCTTTGTTTACAAAACAATCAAGACATACAGTGGCTTATAAACATTGGCTGAACCCTATTCCATTCACGGTCAGATTACCAATCATATGGTGAGGAGTGATGATTAATATTCAGAATACTGTGACAAGTTAATTATCACCTGAAATAAATTCCTAACTAAGAAACACCTAGGACTACGCCATACAGTGGACATACCCTGGATTAAAAGGACTACAATGCCATACAGTGGACATACCCTGGATTAAAAGGACTACAATGCCATACCCTGGACATACCCTGGATTAAAAGGAAACAGGCAAACACTGCCTACCATAGTTGTCAGTACAAATGACTACACATCACCTGTTTCACAGCAGAAACAGTTTTCTCCTTAATGCAGTAATGAGTCAACATCAGTATTCCTGTAAATCTCCTCTAAATAACAATTATGTCAGTATTTTAAGAACTAGAAAAACAATACTGACCCTTTTCTTCATTAAGTGGTTATATCTTCAATAAAAAACAAGATTGAAACATCACCAAAAACCTCCTGACTTGTAACATCTTTTTGTTGTACACATCATGACTTGTAACATCTTTACGTTGTACACATCCTGACTTGTAACATCTTTACGTTGTACACATCCTGACTTGTAACATCTTTACGTTGTACATATCCTGACTTGTAACATCTTTACGTTGTACACATCCTGACTTGTAACATCTTTACGTTGTACACATTCTGACTTGTAACATCTTTACGTTGTACACATCCTGACTTGTAACATCTTTATGTTGTACACATCCTGACTTGTAACATCTTTACATTGTACACATCCTGACTTGTAACATCTTTACGCTGTACACATCCTGACTTGTAACATCTTTATGTTGTACACATCCTGACTTGTAACATCTTTACGCTGTACACATCCTGACTTGTAACTTCTTTACGTTGTACACATCCTGACTTGTAACATCTTTACGTTGTACACATCCTGACTTGTTACATCTTTACGTTGTACACATCCTGACTTGTTACATCTTTACGTTGTACAC
This sequence comes from Thymallus thymallus, assembly GCA_023634145.1. Taxonomy (NCBI): domain Eukaryota; kingdom Metazoa; phylum Chordata; class Actinopteri; order Salmoniformes; family Salmonidae; genus Thymallus; species Thymallus thymallus. Next base: position 1,864,412 of record CM042408.1, on the reverse strand, counting down.
ATCCTGACTTGTTACATCTTTACGTTGTACACATCCTGACTTGTAACATCTTTACGTTGTACACATCCTGACTTGTAACATCTTTACGTTGTACACATCCTGACTTGTAACATCTTTACGTTGTACACATTCTGAATGTAGAAGGGTTAACGTTCACACATCATAAGGTCTGCCATGGTAACAAAGCACAGTACATTAAATGTAGTTTCTGATCACCAGTAAAATATAAGCATGTTGTATCTTGTAGTTATAGGGATAAACAGGGTAGTTTACCATCCTCATGCTCTATAGTCAAATATGACCAGATTTTTCATCTCACAAAGACATTTTAAATTATAGATAGACTGTCTACTAAAAGTATACTAATTATTAACCAGGGCATCACACTTTGGCCATGTATTAAGATTAAATATGTTGGTCTGTCTAACTGTAGAATTCTGATTGGCACCATTCACTTATTAGAGTAAAAAAACTAACTAAAAGTGTCAGGACTAAAAGTGTCAGGACTAAAAGGGTCAGGACTAAAAGTGTCAGGACTAAAAGTGTCAGGACTAAAAGTGTCAGGACTAAAAGGGTCAGGACTAAAAGTGTCAGGACTAAAAGTGTCAGGACTAAAAGTGTCAGGACTAAAAGGGTCAGGACTAAAAGTGTCAGGACTAAAAGTGTCAGGACTAAAAGTGTCAGGACTAAAAGTGTCAGGAGGACCAAACGTATTCCTCCTCTCCATACACTCTCCATTCAGAGCCAGGAGGACCAAACTTGTGTGTAATTAGAAAAACCCATTGCACCATGTTTATATATCTATGATGTTGTAAGGCGTTTCATGTTGTGCTTTGAGGTGTAATCAAAACTGCATCTGACCTTATTCATAATGGCCGACAGTCAAACCAGAATCATAACAGAACACTCTAAAACACTCTAAAACAAGTTATATTTATTTTCATGTTCCAGAATAGTGCACTGTTTCACTGGTTCGGTTAGAAATAAAACCCAAAAAAGAATAGCTAAAAAAAAAATCCTTGGAGAATTAAAAAAATAAAAACCAAAGTATATTCACATACAAAACACAAAACAGAGGTTCCGACACAGACATCAGTTAGTTGTAGAAAGCGACATTGATGCATTAGTTTGTTAGGAGCTGGGTTAGTACTGCACTGCATGACGGCTTCTGGAAGGTTATTGGTCCGACAGACCGCCTGAGCTGGCCTGGGGGTGTGTGGGTGTGGCCTGGGTGTGTGTGTGTGGGTGTGGCCTGGGGGGGGGGGGGGGGGGGGGGTGCGGGTGTGTGGGTGTGGTCTGAGGGTGTGTGGGTGTGGTCTGAGGGTGTGTGGGTGTGGTCTGAGGGTGTGTGTATAGAGGTGTAAATGCGGACGAGGGCGTAATCCTTATGTGTAGGAATTGAGGCATTCCTTTGAACGAGACGTGATGTTGTGCAGCTCCTGCTCTTCCTTCAGTTTGATGTCTTGGTAGGCATGCATGTGACTGGCATCCTTTAGGTAGGCCCAGTTTGCTGAGAGAATCATGAGGAAGTTGATCTGGAAGAGAGGGGTGAGGTGGATGGCCAGTGAGCATAGCAAGATGCAAAGCAGGCTACATGAGTCAGAGCTACGTCACACACACTGAACACACAACGTTAAACTGACAACAGACACACCTGCAAAGTAATGTCATTATAATCAACATTACTAACATGATTACTATTACACTACGCACAAAGAATACTACAGAAGAGACCTTTTAAAGGGGAGAGGAAAGGCAGTGGGGTTCGAGGTTTTGCGTATAAGCTTGATGATGGTGGTTAGTAGAGATTAGATTGTTGGATTAGATTGTGGGATTAGATTGTGGGATTAGATTGTGGGATTAGATTGGGGGATTAGATTGGGGGATTAGATTGTGGGATTAGATTGGGGGATTAGATTGTGGGATTAGATTGGGGGATTAGATTGTGGGATTAGATTGTGGGATTAGATTGTGGGATTAGATTGTGGTGTGCGATGGAATAGATCTTCCTGTGTTCTGTCATTGGTACTGTTCTCATTTAGTGTCTCGTTTTCATTTGATAAGAAATATAAACCATTGAGGATATTTTGTACAAAGATTGTTTATTTTGTATAGAAAGAGAAAAATAATAACTACAGTCTTCAAAACTCTTAGGAAATAATTCAATATTTATGAAATATGGAATATAAGTAATCATAAACAGATTAAGGAATCCAAATAAAATAAGCATGCAGGCTCAGTGTTAAAAAACAACAGTGGCTCTTTAAACAATTGAAGAGTCAAAGAAAAGGATGAAACAAAATCAGCTGAAGCTTTTGAAGGCATCAGGTCACATAACAATTACATTATTCCTCTAAAATAAGAAAACTTCCTTTAAAAAATATATAAAGTCATAAACTGAGGCTATATACCTTGATCGAAAATATACCCCTGGTACTGGGATTACCATTCACAACACTAACTGTATGTGCAGTTATTTTTGAAATGCTGTTCATCTGGTCTACGTCATCCTACAGATGAAGAGTGTCTATATATATATGTAATTGAGGAACTAGTTTGTGACAGAAGCTTGTAATACTGACAATTCACTGTGTAACACTTTGTGTCTTGCACCAAGAAAATACAAAAGTACACACGATCAAACCTAAAACATGAATGGAGAAAAAGCCCTTTTCCAAGCCTGGCTCGTCTTCTGACAAATTGAACATTCACCCCAAAATTGTTGCGCTATAGTCATGGCACTGACTGAGAAGTCCTTCACAATACAGTACTGTTCTAAAGTCATGGCACTGACTGAGAAGTCCTACACAATACAGTACTGTTCTATAGTCATGGCACTGACTGAGAAGTCCTTCACAATACAGTACTGTTCTATAGTCATGGCACTGACTGAGAAGTCCTTCACAATACAGTACTGTTCTATAGTCATGGCACTGACTGAGAAGTCCTTCACAATACAGTACTGTTCTATAGTCATGGCACTGACTGAGAAGTCCTTCACAATACAGTACTGTTCTAAAGTCATGGCACTGACTGAGAAGTCCTTCACAATACAGTACTGTTCTAAAGTCATGGCACTGACTGAGAAGTCCTTCACAATACAGTACTGTTCTAAAGTCATGGCACTGACTGAGAAGTCCTACACAATACAGTACTGTTCTAAAGTCATGGCACTGACTGAGAAGTCCTTCACAATACAGTACTGTTCTAAAGTCATGGCACTGACTGAGAAGTCCTTCACAATACAGTACTGTTCTAAAGTCATGGCACTGACTGAGAAGTCCTTCACAATACAGTACTGTTCTAAAGTCATGGCACTGACTGAGAAGTCCTTCACAATACAGTACTGTTCTAAAGTCATGGCACTGACTGAGAAGTCCTTCACAATACAGTACTGTTCTAAAGTCATGGCACTGACTGAGAAGTCCTTCACAATACAGTACTGTTCTAAAGTCATGGCACTGACAGAGAAGTCCTTCACAATACAGTACTGTTCTAAAGTCATGGCACTGACTGAGAAGTCCTTCACAATACAGTACTGTTCTATAGTCATGGCACTGACTGAGAAGTCCTACACAATACAGTACTGTTCTATAGTCATGGCACTGACTGAGAAGTCCTTCACAATACAGTACTGTTCTAAAGTCATGGCACTGACTGAGAAGTCCTTCACAATACAGTACTGTTCTATAGTCATGGCACTGACTGAGAAGTCCTTCACAATACAGTACTGTTCTATAGTCATGGCACTGACTGAGAAGTCCTTCACAATACAGTACTGTTCTAAAGTCATGGCACTGACTGAGAAGTCCTTCACAATACAGTACTGTTCTAAAGTCATGGCACTGACTGAGAAGTCCTTCACAATACAGTACTGTTCTAAAGTCATGGCACTGACTGAGAAGTCCTTCACAATACAGTACTGTTCTATAGTCATGGCACTGACTGAGAAGTCCTTCACAATACAGTACTGTTCTAAAGTCATGGCACTGACTGAGAAGTCCTTCACAATACAGTACTGTTCTATAGTCATGGCACTGACTGAGAAGTCCTTCATAATACAGTACTGTTCTAAAGTCATGGCACTGACTGAGAAGTCCTTCATAATACAGTACTGTTCTCAGATTGTGTAATCGTCTTCCTCTTCCTCTTCCAAGCCTACTGTTTACTAGCCTGAGTGCTATTAATTTAAGGGAGTTATTACTGATTTATTGTCCTAATCAGATCTTAACCAGATCTGGAGAAAAGCATAACCCTGCCAACTTTGCACCACCCCATTCTGAAGACAACTCTCCTCAGGTACCGTTGGTCCTTCAGGCAGGCCTGTCCCCGGATATCACATGCTGAAGGATGCATACAATCAGCTATTTACACTTTAGATGAAGACTAATGGAGATGCTGCTGTCTATTTCATGTGTTTTTAGTCCATGTATTAAGTCGCTGCTGTCTACTCAGAGCAGGGTCCTAGACTGTGCTGTGTCTCTGAACACCACTTAAAACTTAGTGCAGCAGTCTTCTCGACTCTTAAACTTCAAAACGGCAAAGTTATAAGTGGTAGCCATCATGTAGATCAGCTGGTGGAAGAGAACAGAATACAGACAGTAAGAGAACTCTCCAGGAACATGCATGTGCATGGCTGCCATCTTGGCAACAACTGAGATTGAAACTTTTGACTTGTAAAAAAAAACAAACATAAGTATTAGTAAAATATTCATGTTTGTCACTTTCAGATGTGAGTTAAGTGGAAACTTATGAAACTATCTTTGGAAGCAATCAGAGAAGAACATGGACTCCATGGCCTTGACAGAGAATCTTTCTCTTCTATCATACTCATTGGTTTCAAAACACCCAAGACGGGACTCTATAGTCTTCGGAAATGGGCTGCCCTTAGTTCAAAGAACTCTGATGTAGTCTGCACATGTTTGTATCCTTCCCGAGATTCTCCTTTATACTGTATGAGCATCGCCATGTGTCCCGATCCAGGACCACACCTTTTACCACTTCCTCAAATAAGACTGAGCAGGTGGCTTACAGCGAATGGGATCGAGCTGTAGAAAAGCCTACGGGTAATCTGCCTTAAAGTCAGAGGTTACATAAACCATATGGCAAATGAGGAGAGGAGAGGAGCACTGGATTCATGATCTACTGTCAGATACAAACGGCAAGGATGGAGTGAGGGAGAGGATGAGAGGAGAGAGAGAGAGTTGAGCTCACCAGAGCAATGACGGTGGCCCCGGCTCCAGCACATGCTATGATGTACAGGTGGTATGACAGGTAGAACTGAAAGAGACAAAACAGTGTGATTAATGTGACTGAACACATTACCATACACTCTTTGAACAAACGGTGCTATCTAGAACCTAAAAGGGTTCTTTGGCTGTCCCCATAGGAGAACCCTTTGGAGAACTCTTTTTGGTTCCAGGTAGAACCCTTTTTTGATCCAAGTAAAACCATTGGGGGTTCCATGTAGAACCATTTCCACAGAGGGTTCTACATGGAACCCACAATGGTTCTACTTGGAACCAAAAAGGGTTCTTTAAAGGGTTCCTACGGGGACAGCCGAAGAACCCTTTTTTTCTAAGAGTGTTTTTCAAAATGTTGTTTTTCTGTGGCCCTTGCAATGTTATTGTGAGCATACATCTCAAAGTAATGACAACAACAGTCAGTACAGTATGTCACCAGTGAATGAATGATGCGAGGAGAGAAGCCTTACCTCACTGGTATTACAGATGTCTCCTAGTGTGGACCCACAAGCCTTGCCTGGTGTGGCATTCCAGGGGATGATACCTGCAGACAGTCATTAAATTCAAAGGTTAATATTTACACAGCAAATTCCTCACGTCATGTCTTTAGAAAACACATTCATATAATTCATATAAATATGCCGTAAAGGAAACAGAGAAACATCCTCAATGAGCCATAGTCACAATATCACATTAGAATTGACAGAATGTTTATAACTTAGATTACATTTCCAATAAAATGTCACGATTGTAAAGTGGAGTGAATCAAACCTGTCCAATGTTACACACTGAACATTCCAGGCTGTTCTAATGTCTTATTGCTGCTATAAAACCTGGTCTGAGGAGACAGGGAGGACATCGAATCAGAGAAAAGATGTCACAGCTGGTATTTGGTATTTTATAAGGATCCCCATTATCTGTTGTGAAAGCAGCAGCTACTCTTCCTGGGTTCCACACAAAACATGACACATGAAACATGAAACATGACGTAATACACAACATTAATAGACAAGGACAGAACGACATACATTTAAAACGACACACGTAGCCTACATATCAATACATACACTATCTACATATCAATACATACACTATCTACATATCAATACATACACTATCTACATATCAATACATACACACACACTATCTACATATCAATACATACACACACACTATCTACATATCAATACATACACACACACTATCTACATATCAATACATACTCACACACTATCTACATATCAATACATACCCACACACTATCTACATATCAATACATACACACACACTATCTACATATCAATACATACACACACACTATATACATATCAATACATACACACACACACTATCTACATATCAATACATCCTCACACACACTATCTACATATAAATACATACATACACACTATCTACATATCAATACATACACATACACTATCTACATATCAATACATACACACACACTATCTACATATCAATACATACACACACACTATCTACATATCAATACATACACACACACTATATACATATCAATACATACACACACACACTATCTACATATCAATACATACTCACACTATCTACATATCAATACATACACACACACTATCTACATATCAATACATACTCACACACTATCTACATATCAATACATACTCACACACTATCTACATATCAATACATACTCACACACTATCTACATATAAATACATACTCACACACTATCTACATATCAATACATACTCAGACTCTCTACATATCAATACATACACACACACTATCTACATATCAATACATACTCACACACTATCTACATATCAATACATACACACACACTATCTACATATCAATACAAACTCACACTATCTACATATCAATACATACACACACACTATCTACATATCAATACATACTCACACACTATCTACATATCAATACATACACACACACTATCTACATATCAATACATACTCACACACTATCTACATATCAATACATACTCACACACTATCTACATATCAATACATACACACACACTATCTACATATCAATACATACACACACACTATCTACATATCAATACATACTCACACACTATCTACATATCAATACATACACACACACTATCTACATATCAATACATACTCACACACTATCTACATATCAATACATACTCACACTATCTACATATCAATACATACTCACACTATCTACATATCAATACATACTCACACACTATCTACATATCAATACATACTCACACACTATCTACATATCAATACATACACACACACTATCTACATATCAATACATACTCACACACTATCTACATATCAATACATACCCACACACTATCTACATATCAATACATACACACACACTATCTACATATCAATACATACACACACACTATCTACATATCAATACATATACACACACTATCTACATATCAATACATACACACACACTATCTACATATCAGTACATACACACACACTATCTACATATCAATACATACACACACACTATCTACATATCAATAAATACACACACACTATCTACATATCAATACATATACACACACTATCTACATATCAATACATACACACACACTATCTACATATCAATACATACACACACACTATCTACATATCAATACATACACACACACTATCTACATATCAATACATACTCACACTATCTACATATCAATACATACACACACACTATCTACATATCAATACATACACACACACTATCTACATATCAATACATACACACACACTATCTACATATCAATACATACTCACACTATCTACATATCAATACATACACACACACTATCTACATATCAATACATACTCACACACTATCTACGTCAAGTAGGGTAGAGGCGTTGTGAGGTGTTGATTTATCTGTTTTTTTAAACCAGTTTTGCTGTTTATTTGAGCATTATGAGATGGCAGGGAGTTCCATTCAATAATGGCTCTATAGAATGCTGTACGATTTCTTGACTTTGTTCTGGATTTGGGGACTGTGAAAAGACCCCTGGTGGCATGTCTGGTGGGGTAAGTGTGAAAAGACCCCTGGTGGCATGTTTTGTGGGGTAAGTGTGAAAAGACCCCTGGTGGCATGTCTGGTGGGGTAAGTGTGAAAAGACCCCTGGTGGCATGTCTGGTGGGGTAAGTGTGAAAAGACCCCTGGTGGCATGTCTGGTGGGGTAAGTGTGTGTGTCAGAGCTGTTGACTACGCAAACAATTTGGAATTTCCAAAACAATAATGTTTGTTATAAAAACAAGAAGTGGCGCAGTCAGTCTCTCCTCAACTCTTAGCCAAGAGAGAACGCCATGGGTGGTTTGTTATACTAATATTTACTAAAACCTCTCGTTATCTTGATACCCCCCAGGGTGTGTATCACAGGAGGTTGGTGGCACCTGAATTGGGGAGGACAGGCTCGTGGTAATGGCTGGAACAGAGAAAATAGAATGGTGTCAAATTTGTGTCTGATGTATTGGATACCAGTCCACCTATTCTGCTCCAGACATTACCACCAGCCTGTCCTCCCCAATTATGGTGCCACCAACCTCCTGTGATACACACCAATACAAACCAGTGATCCACAGCCTCAACAGGCTACTGTACACACAATGTATTGGAAACATCTGCTCTGGGTAGAGCATAGAGAAAAGCTTGCAACAGGAAACTAAAACAAGTGTTTCTTATTGGAAGTCCTCCCTGTTTCAGTCTGTTTTCTTTCACATGGTGCCTAATGAAGATGACCCTGGCTGTAACTCCACTTTTCCCTTACCGTACTGACGGACGTCGACACAGATGGAGTCCACGTTGGTGAGGTTGGCCACAGGTGACCTCATGGCGGCACAGGTGGACCACATGTTGTAGAAGAGGAAGACGGGTACAGTGGAGAAACCAAACACACCCAGCCAGGCGATACCCAGGATGTAGGTCAGGAACACAAACTGAGAACACGCGTACAAACAGAGCATCATATTGGCATTAGGACGAACTGGACCATAACTGGTATTTCATAGCTGTTGTTGCTCCTATTTGAATGGTAGGCCTAAAAGGGAGGACATGCTTTTGTGGCGAGTATTTGCTCAGACGTCTTCATTATGTCATCAACTTGTTTGATTGATCACATCTTAACAGAACTCATGTGGTTTTGGTTGAGTACATAAAAAAAGACTAGCTTGTTGCACAAAATTTAGTCTGTTCAAGAGTGCAGTGAGTGAGTTGTTTGTGTTTGGTGTAAGTTCAGTGCATGGTTAACACAGTCCAGTGGTGACGGCAGTGACGCACCAAGCCACTAATACAGCGTCCGCAGATGGTGGTCTTGAACTCGCTGTGCAGCTCCTTGACAGCGCTGGTTGTGTAGAAGCCCTCGGCCAGCAGGATGATCCCATAGAGGAAGAAGAAGGAGGCGATGCCATAGATGACATACTGCATCAGCTGTATTCTGTATTGGATCAAATCACATAAACCCTCTCTGTGTCCTGTTAATCATCAAAGGCACTGTGCTGAATACTTTACATAAGATAATCTATTATGACTACATTATGTTTCAGGTTGTATTAGACGTGTTAAACGTGTCAGGTTGTATTAGACGTGTTAAACGTGTCAGGTTGTATCAGACGTGTTAAACGTGTCAAGTTGTATTAGACGTGTTAAACGTGTCAGGTTGTATTAGACGTGTTAAACGTGTCAGGTTGTATTAGACGTGTTAAACGTGTCAGGTTGTATTAGACGTGTTAAACGTGTCAGGTTGTATCAGACGTGTTAAACGTGTCAGGTTGTATCAGACGTGTTAAACGTGTCAAGTTGTATTAGACGTGTTAAACGTGTCAGGTTGTATTAGACGTGTTAAACGTGTCAGGTTGTATTAGACGTGTTAAACGTGTCAGGTTGTATCAGACGTGTTAAACGTGTCAGGTTGTATCAGACGTGTTAAACGTGTCAAGTTGTATTAGACGTGTTAAACGTGTCAGGTTGTATTAGACGTGTTAAACGTGTCAGGTTGTATTAGATGTGTTAAACGTGTCAGGTTGTATTAGACGTGTTAAACGTGTCAGGTTGTATCAGACGTGTTAAACGTGTCAGGTTGTATCAGACGTGTTAAACGTGTCAGGTTGTATTAGAGGTGTTAAACGTGTCAGGTTGTATTAGACGTGTTAAACGTGTCAGGTTGTATTAGACGTGTTAAACGTGTCAGGTTGTATTAGAAGTGTTAAACGTGTCAGGTTGTATCAGACGTGTTAAACGTGTCAGGTTGTATCAGACGTGTTAAACGTGTCAGGTTGTATCAGACGTGTTAAACGTGTCAGGTTGTATTAGACGTGTTAAACGTGTCAGGTTGTATTAGACGTGTTAAACGTGTCAGGTTGTATTAGACGTGTTAAACGTGTCAGGTTGTATTAGACGTGTTAAACGTGTAAGGTTGTATTAGACGTGTTAAACGTGTCAGGTTGTATTAGACGTGTTAAACGTGTCAGGTTGTATTAGACGTGTTAAACGTGTCAGGTTGTATTAGACGTGTTAAATTGCAAACTAAACCATTAATTCTGTTGTTGAATAAATAAATATTTAAACCATTAACAACTTTGGTGGATGAAATGTAAACAGATGACGCCTGTCTGCTCAGAGAACGATCGGCCCTCTAGACATCTTACTTATTGTGTTCTTCAGATTTCTTCTTCTTATTTCTCTTGTGTTTTTCTAGTATTACATTGTTATTGATTATTTCATTGTTGGGTTTTGAGTTTACAAGAAAGGCATTTCACTGTATGTCATGTGACATTAGGACTTGAAGCTTGAAATGAAACTGGGCACTCACAGAGACTCCTCTTAAAACAGGGGTTATTATCTGATAAAAATAGCTGTCGTAATGAGCTCTTTGAAAAAATGATATGTATATAGAATTATATATAATTCATGCCTATGCTAAGAGGCTCAGCTCACTAAGATTAAAATGGTTGATATACGTATAAGTGGACAATTTTTGTTTTCCTTCAATATGTCGTTGTAGACATATAGCCACTACTAGTGCCTGGATCGAGATGTATGGGTTTTGGAGTGGGGTGGGACCAGTTGGATCTTACTAATGTTCTACTCTGGCCATACAGTAGGATACTTATGGTTAGCCAGACCTTACTTATAGTTTACAGGATATAACCAAGAAACATTGTTTTTCATGGCCAGGTTAGGGTCAAGGACTCCTAGTCCTACTCATGGGGTCAGGTGAGGTCACTCACACGTCGGTGAGCATGGCGTGGTCAGAGGTGAACTTGGAGAAGTGGTCCTCCAGGATGGTGAGGGTGCCGGTGAGGGCCACATGGCCGCATCCACAGAACAGGGCCACACCGGAGAAACATAGGATGGTGGCCACCAGCGACGCATATGGCACCCCGCCCAGACACTTGATGCAGCACTCGAAGCAACCTTCATGGAAACACACAGAGAGAACAGTCAACTTGAATCCTTCATCACAGAATAGTCAAAGCAGTAATTGTCTTCATTTATAATTCTGTAGAATGCAGAGTAACACTGTCATTTCTGGTGTCCAAAAAGTCAATATTGGTCAACCCAATATTTCTTAAACCATTGCAAAGTCCATATAAGTGGATTGTGTTTCACTCCATCATATGCAGAAGAGCGGAAGTATTGGTCCAGCACTTAAATCATATACATGGCCATCTTTTCAAGTTCAACACACTAAAACATTTAAATGAGCTGTTGCATAGCCTATGACAGTACAGTAGAGGTCATTTCATTCTTCATTATTCATCAGAACTCAGTAAGAACATGTACTGACTTTCTCAACCTTGTCTAAATGACTCATCATCCCAGACTCCTCATCTACCAATACACTACAAAGCCATGTACACACACTGTCAACACACACTCCACATCAGACATGTAGAGTGGACAGTTGAGTGGTATTTTAATGATGAGTTATGAGTGATGGATGATCAAATCTTGAACTCGTGGACTATTCATCATGATAGAATGAGACTGAACTATCTGTCTATTTGTCTGGGCAGCCAGGAAGGGCAGTGTATCCTTACTATTCATCATGATATAATTAAAGTGCTCTAATGGGAGGCAGACAGGTCAGTACTGTGCTGTGGGTGCCAGCCAAACTCTAATGGAAACAATGGCTATTCATAATGGCAGAATGAGGACTGGTACCTGTATCATGGTAGACTGTACCGTGGTAGACTGTATCGTGGTAGACTGCACCATGGTAGACTGTATCGTGGTAGACTGTATCGTGGGAGACTATATCATGGTAGACTGTATCGTGGTAGACTGTTCATGGCAGACTGTATCAGGGTAGACTGTATCGTGGGAGACTATATCATGGTAGACTGTATCGTGGTAGACTGTATCAGGGTAGACTGTATCATGGTACATGTAGTACTGATAAACTAACAGAGCAGTGCCTCTGGACAGACAGTATGTCAACAGAGCACAATGTGTTTGCAATAAGATCCATATATTTAGAAATTGTATTTCAAACAGCAGGCTGTAGATGACTTGGTCCTGGTTGAGGAGGTACATATGTGATGGTCTTACTAATGTGTGTTACATAGAACTGATTGTTCCAGACAACCGTTTGCTGCGTTGGATATGGTCTGAATGGAGGCTTAGTATCTGTGAGTGGACATGGCAATAAATACATTCCCATGCATGATTTAAGCAGCATACTAAAAGTCCAATGGTGCATGTTCTAGAGTCTACTCCAATGTAAATGTCTGACATAGAGACAGAATATGCCTATTGAAATCCAAGCCTCTTACATGAGGCAGGAATCCTGAAAGTTCGTTTGTGTCTGTCCTCTTTCTCTGGCCTGACAAAGGAAATGAAAACAGATATATTCTCACCAGAACAGGGCCATTCAACAGTTGTGTGTTGTCAGAACGTTCACTGTAGCCTTTTGTGTCACAGAGGGATAAAAACATTTTTGTCCGAGGGCTGGTGAATAGCAGTTGCCATGGCAGCATGTTAACCACAACCCAGTGAGTGTGCCCGCTGCGATGAGTGGTTAACTCAGCCCACATTTCCCACACAGACACACATGGCAGGCAGGGTCAGGGAGAGTGAGACGGGACCAACAAGAAATCAGCCACAGTCAAATAATACCCGGTGGTCGTTGTAAATACTGGTGGTCGTTGTAAATACGAATACCTGGTGGTCGTTGTGAATACGAATACCTGGTGGTATTCTAGTTCTACCAGGTATAACTAGTAGACCTATACCAGGTAGAACTAGTAGACCTATACCAGGTAGAACTAGTAGAACTATACCAGGTAGAACTAGTAGAACTATACCAGGTAGAACTAGTAGAACTATACCAGGTAGAACTAGTAGAACTATACCAGGTAGAACTAGTAGAACTATACCAGGTAGAACTAGTAGAACTATACCAGGTAGAACTAGTAGAACTATACCAGGTAGAACTAGTAGAACTATACCAGGTAGAACTAGTAGAACTATACCAGGTAGAACTAGTAGAACTATACCAGGTATAACTAGTATACCTATACCAGGTAGAACTAGTAGAACTATACCAGGTAGAACTAGTAGAACTATACCAGGTAGAACTAGTAGAACTATACCAGGTAGAACTAGTAGACCTATACCAGGTATAACTAGTAGAACTATACCAGGTATAACTAGTAGAACTATACCAGGTAGAACTAGTAGACCTATACCAGGTATAACTAGTAGAACTATACCAGGTATAACTAGTAGAACTATACCAGGTAGAACTAGTAGAACTATACCAGGTAGAACTAGTAGAACTATACCAGGTAGAACTAGTATACCTATACCAGGTAGAATTATACCAGGAAGACCTAGTAGACCTATACCAGGTAGAACTAGTAGAACTATACCAGGTATAACTAGTAGAACTATACCAGGTAGAACTAGTAGAACTATACCAGGTAGAACTAGTAGACCTATACCAGGTAGAACTAGTAGAACTATACCAGGTAGAACTAGTATACCTATACCAGGTAGAATTATACCAGGAAGAACTAGTAGACCTATACCAGGTAGAACTAGTATACCTATACCAGGTAGAACTAGTAGACCTATACCAGGTAGAACTAGTAGAACTATACCAGGTAGAACTAGTATACCTATACCAGGTAGAATTAGTAGAACTATACCAGGTATAACTAGTAGAACTATACCAGGTAGAACTAGTATACCTATACCAGGTAGAACTAGTAGAACTATACCAGGTAGAACTAGTAGACCTATACCAGGTAGAACTAGTAGAACTATACCAGGTAGAACTAGTAGACCTATACCAGGTAGAACTAGTAGAACTATACCAGGTATAACTAGTATACCTATACCAGGTAGAACTAGTAGAACTATACCAGGTAGAACTAGTAGAACTATACCAGGTAGAACTAGTAGAACTATACCAGGTAGAACTAGTAGACCTATACCAGGTATAACTAGTAGAACTATACCAGGTATAACTAGTAGAACTATACCAGGTAGAACTAGTAGACCTATACCAGGTATAACTAGTAGAACTATACCAGGTATAACTAGTAGAACTATACCAGGTAGAACTAGTAGAACTATACCAGGTAGAACTAGTAGAACTATACCAGGTAGAACTAGTATACCTATACCAGGTAGAATTATACCAGGAAGACCTAGTAGACCTATACCAGGTAGAACTAGTAGAACTATACCAGGTATAACTAGTAGAACTATACCAGGTAGAACTAGTAGAACTATACCAGGTAGAACTAGTAGACCTATACCAGGTAGAACTAGTAGAACTATACCAGGTAGAACTAGTATACCTATACCAGGTAGAATTATACCAGGAAGAACTAGTAGACCTATACCAGGTAGAACTAGTATACCTATACCAGGTAGAACTAGTAGACCTATACCAGGTAGAACTAGTAGAACTATACCAGGTAGAACTAGTATACCTATACCAGGTAGAATTAGTAGAACTATACCAGGTATAACTAGTAGAACTATACCAGGTAGAACTAGTATACCTATACCAGGTAGAACTAGTAGAACTATACCAGGTAGAACTAGTAGACCTATACCAGGTAGAACTAGTAGAACTATACCAGGTAGAACTAGTAGACCTATACCAGGTAGAACTAGTAGAACTATACCAGGTAGAACTAGCAGACCTATACTATGTATAACTAGTAGACCTACACTGGGGGTCAAACGTTTGTAATATTACTCATTCAAGGGTTTTTCTTTATTTGCACTATTTTTTACATTGTAGAATAAAAGTGAAGACCTCAAAACTATGACATAACACATATGGAATCATGTAGTAACCAAAACAAAGATTCTTCAAAGTAGCCACCCTTTGCCTTGATGACAGCTTTGCACACTCATGGCATTCTCTCAAGCAGATCTATGAGGACCACCACAGGAATGGAAGACCCAGAAATACCTCTGCTGCAGAGGATAAGTTCATTAGAGTTACCTATACCAGGTAGACCTATACCAGGTAGAACAGAGACAGAGAGAGAGAGAGAGAGAGAGAGACAGAGAGAGAGACCGAGAGAGAGACAGAGACCGAGAGTGAGAGAGTTAGAGAGAGAGAGAGAGAGAGAGAGACAGAGACCGAGAGAGAGAGAGAGAGAGAGAGAGAGAGAGAGAGAGAGAGAGAGAGAGAGAGAGAGAGAGTATGGATGGACAGCAGTCAGAAGAGCCCTGACACAAGAGCCAGAGTGTGTAATGTAGCCCCAAACTGCTAAAGTCTCAAAAGGGAAGTCCTTCCTTTTCAGAGCATCTTTGGTCCAAGGCCCTGCTCTTCCGGACTCTTAATTTGGACTGGAGCTGGCCAACCATAGAGCTCCATCCTGTCCACCCAGCATGCATTGCACTAGCACAAAGCACTACAGAGGAGCATTCTGTTGATCTGGGTGTCTGACGAGACAAACAGGAATCATCCACTGTGTTAATCAGATAACACCGGAGAGCAGACTAGACACTGAGTGGAGGAGAGAGAGAGAGAGAGAGAGAGAGAGAGAGAGAGAGAGAGAGAGAAAGAGAGAGAGAGAGAATGTGTGTGTGTGTGTGCAGGTCTGTGTAAGAAAGCTTTTTGAAAGGGGATCATATAACATTGCCCAATTGCTTTGACAGGCAAGTAAGAAGTAAGAGAGAGATATATATATAGATAGAGAGAGAGAGGGGGGTGGGGGGGGCAGTTGACCTCTAACCCTGCTGCTGTAGATCCTCCCCATGGTTTCTAGCTCCAGAACACTCCATCACCTCCTTCCCTCCACGCTCTACCTCCACTACCCCACCCCCCATCCTTCAACACCAGCCCTCACGTGACCGCCCATAACCTGTCAACAACACCAACACAGACCCCTTCATAGCGCTTTACAGACCCTGTCAACCCCAGTCAGCCTCCTCACCCCAGTTACTAAACCCAGTCAGCCTCCTCACCCCAGTTACTAAACCCAGTCAGCCTCTTCACCCCAGTTACTAAACCCAGTCAGCCTCCTCACCCCAGTTACTAAACCCAGTCAGCCTCCTCACCCCAGTTACTAAACCCAGTCAGCCTCCTCACCCCAGTTACTAAACCCAGTCAGCCTCTTCACCCCAGTTACTAAACCCAGTCAGCCTCCTCACCCCAGTTACTAAACCCAGTCAGCCTCCTCACCCCAGTTACTAAACCCAGTCAGCCTCCTCACCCCAGTTACTAAACCCAGCAACACTGAGCAACACTGAGCAACACTGAGATACACTGACCAACACTGAGCACCACTGAGCACCACTGAGCACCACTGACCAACACTGAGCAACACTGAGCACCACTGAACAGCTAATTACAGCTCTCAGGCCTAATCTGCCATCTATTGCCATTATAACCAAGTCGCCTGGTTACTGCTAACTGGCATGCTGACAGACCAGAAGGACCATTCTCTAGGGATACAGTCGTCCTTCCTCCCTCACACATCTGGGGGTGCTTACCTGTTGTTTACATCATGTGTTGTTGTTTTGCAGAGGAAATACATTTTATGCTGGCTAATGAAGCTCACCTATGACTGGGGAAACTCATTTCATGAAGCTCCCGACGAACAGTTCCTGTGCTGACTTTTTTCAGAGGCAGTTTGGAACTCAGTAGTGAGTGTTGCAACCGAGGACAGATGATTTTTACACGCTACGTGCTTCAGCACTCTGCAGTCCCGTTCTGTGAGCTTGTGTGGGCTATCACTTCATGTTGCTGCTAGACGTTTCCACTTCACAATAACAGCACTTACAGTTGGCCAGGGCGACTCTAGCAGGGCAGATATCTGACAAACTTACTTGTTGGAAAGGTGGCATCCTATGACGGTGCCTTGTTGAAATTCACTGAGCTCTTCAGTAAGGCCATTCTACTGCCAATGTTTGTCTATGGCGATTGCATGGCGTTGTGCTCGGTTCTATAAACCTGTCAGCAACGGGTGTGGCTGAAATAACCAAAACCACTCATTTGAAGGATGTGGTACTGATTGTATTAAAAACACTTCTGCAATGGTTGTTGAGATCTGATATTCTGCACAGTGCAAGATGTAAGCTACATTTGGGTATTTTAAATTTGGTCATCCTAGGCCTGGCCTACGTTAAAAGGTGTTGTGATTATTGTGATTGTGTTGATTTGTGTTTGGGAAATGGTTTTCAAAATGTAGTGGTAATAGTTAATTCAGTACAGACATTGGTAGGAGGCTTAATTTACCCCGTCCCGCAGCTCAACTTGTGCCAAGAGACCACTTTTTTATGTTTTCAAAAGTGTAATGTTACATGAATTCAGATTATTTCCAGGGATACACAACATCTTGAAATATATGCTAATATCTCTGTTAGAACTAATACTATATTTCCCTTGAAGGAGTGATGCTGAATGTAAACAATAGCTCAGTTTACCCACTCCTCCTCTTCAATGACATAAAAACACAAACCATGAGTTTGCTTTGATATGAAACAATGGCCATTTGGGAGAGACGAAACAGGGAGAAAAATCTAGATATCCTGTCCTGCATCGACTGCTTCCTGAAGAACTGATTGTGTGTATGTGTGTGTGTGTGTGTGTTTGAGAGAATGTCTATTGTTGTTTGTATATGTGTGTGTGTGTGTGCCTGCGTGTGTGCGTGCTGTTGACAGATCAGCCAGCCACTGCCCCAGAGGAGTGATTCATCTGTAGCGTTGTGTATGGAGCTGATGATGTGCTTGTCTCTTTGTCTTAATACCCTCACACACACACACACACACACACACACACACACACACACACACACACACAGACAGACAGACAGACAGACAGACAGACAGACAGACAGACAGACAGACAGACAGACAGACAGACAGACAGACAGACAGACAGACAGACAGACAGACAGACAGACAGACAGACAGACAGACAGACAGACAGACAGACAGACAGACAGACAGACAGACAGACAGACAGACAGACAGAGGACTAGTACTGAACTAGTACTAAAGCATAGGGGAGAGAAGAGAAGAGCCTTATGGGTAAGGGAAGTGAACGTAGCAGGGATCTCACAACAACAAACAAGCGTTGCACAAATCTGCATTTACTTCCCCTATAAGAGTTTACGTCATCTTATGAGGGGGAGAAACGGACTTAGTAGGGCTTCTACATGAGCTAAATCTCATAGTATCGAAATGCTGGAAACATTGTAGATGTAGTTATGATATAGAGCTTTAGCTGTGGTGATTTGGATGTGATTGATACTAATTGACATAAGTGGTTCATGTAAGGCTTTGTGTTATGGAGAACTTTGTAATTATCCAATTAAATAGATTGCGAGAACTGCCAATCAAACACATTAGTGAGGATGACACTGGCACCCCTCCTTATCCACTGGTACCCCTCCTTATACACTGGTACCCCTCCTTATCCACTGGTACCCCTCCTTATCCACTGGTACCCCTCCTTATCCACTGGCACCCCTCTTTATCCACTGTCAGCTCTTCTTTCTCTGGCCAGAAGATAGAGTTCAGTTCTCTCCTTTGAAGATACAATATAACTCCCCATCATCTCTCCGTTATCCCCTCTGTTTCCCCCCTGGCCAAATTAGGCTTTGTTTACTGAGGTGGGGTTTAACATCACATAATGGCTGAGGTGGGGTTTAACATCACATAATGGCTGAGGTGGGGTTTAACATCACATAATGGCTGAGGTGGGGTTTAACATCACATAATGGCTGAGGTGGGGTTTAACATCACATAATGGCTGAGGTGGGGTTTAACATCACATAATGGCTGAGGTGGGGTTTAACATCACATAATGGCTGAGGTGGGGTTGTAAAATGTTTCGGTGAAGTTGAAGCAACTAATCCTGAGGATGTTGTCATGAAATATGGACAGAGAGAAATTAAGTTGTGAACATCCTGTCCATCTTTTATGACAGACAGGACAGAGAAATAAAGTAGAATTATGTGAATTAGTAGATATATGGGGAAATATTCAAACAACCAGGCATTTTGGTAGACTTGTATGCCAGTAAACCATGAAGCAAGCTCAGGTTGGTAATAACCCCAGATAACTTCACGCCACAGTAGACTGTGTTGACCCACTTTGTGGGATGGACTTCACAGGTCAACATGCTCTGTATTTCTGCCTTTATGTCTAGCAGGCTGCACCATCCATGTCATTGATTTGTTCATGAAAGCTCTGGTACCCATTCTGTTGTCTGTTGACCCATTTACAATATGTGGCTAAACAAGAATAAAATCAGTTGAAATGCAATGATGGAATGTAAAAAATATTTAGCTTGACACAAATAGCATTTTGTCCCTACAGTTACTGAATATCTATCTGGAGAAGTATCCGTCTCAACCTAACACTCATAGTCAGCCTAGTGTGCAGTGTACACGTATGATCCAAACCCGTGAAAAAATGTATTCCACATGTCCATGTAAAGTGGACATTGCTAAGGTCTTTAAGATAGCATTATTCAACTCTTGTGCGTGGAAATGACCCCAGGAGTCTAATGTTGCCTAGTCCTTGTTCTGATGCTTTAACGGACCGTCTGAGCCACTTCAACTTACCTCCTCTGCGGAAGTTAATGCCTTTTATTGCTGCATAACTAGATATGTCATTAAAGAATAACTGTCCTCATTCATTACAGAGGGATTCATGTAGTGAGATGAAACCACAATGGGCTTACTGTCAGCAAGGAGCCTAGTACTTCTGTTTTGCCATGACAGACCAAAGGCAATTGGCTAAGACACATGTACAGATGTAGGATCTTAATTTGAGCCAGTTTCTACAGCAGGAAAATAATCCTGCAGCCACAGGAAATGTGAATTATTATGTGGATTATATTTAATGGACATTGTTTTAGTGGTTGATAGATTTTTCAAGTCTGAAATTTCAAAGTGGAAATTCCAAACTTCAGAAACCTTGAAACCTGTTGCACTGGTTTCAGCTCTTCTGCCTGCGGTTATGGAACCCTGACCTGCTCATTGGACGTGCCACCTTGTCCCAGACCTGCTGTTTTCATATCTCTTTCTCTCTCTGCCACCCCTCAGAGCTTGGTTCCTCTCTAGGTTTCTTCCTAAGTTTTTGCCTTTCTAGGGAGTTTTTCCTAGCCACCATGCTTCTACATCTCTTGCTGTTTGGGATTTTAGGCTGGGTTTCTGTATAGCACTTTCTGACATCAGCTGATGTAAAAAGGGTTTTATAAATACATTTGATATGATATGATATGTTGTACTCTCTGGTCAGGTGGACATTCTTTCCACGGTGTTTGACCAAATAATCTCCCAGACCTCCAACTCAGCGCTCCCTTAATTGCATGTTTGTGTTGCTGTCGTTTTGGAAGAAGAAGGAGGAGGAGAAGAAGGAGAGAAGGAAGCAGAGAAGAAGAAGAGAAGCCACTCCCTCTCATGTGACTTCACACTCCCAGTGCTGGCACCTCCAGTAGGCCTGTGGGATTGGCTGCGGTGAGCAGCACCAGATGCTTCATATTACCCTGGCTTCCTGTCTGTTCCACATTGGGAACTTCCATCAGGCCTGACAGGAAGGCAGGAAGCAGACGAGGATGAAAGCCTCAAGACCTTTGGTGTCTTCACTTTAACACTGGCACCAAGAAAAGGCTGGGTTCTAACTGTGTATATAAACAAAAACTTTATGAGAGGCACGTATGAAGGGAACGTTGGTCTAATGAAGTTGTTTCCAGGTAGAATTGTACCATATTTTCTGTCTCCTTTTTGAAGTCCATAGGACTGCTGCCCTTCTTCAGTGGAATATAAGACTGGACAATTTTCTATGCTGTACTCAAAGTGAAAAGAGGATCTTTATCGTGTGCCTCTGGTCTGGAAAAGGCTCCTGAGTCTTTCTGGTAAAAGACACACTTATCATGTCAATAAGCAAGTAGCGAGGTATGCATGTAGCTGTCCAAGATCCAGTTCAAACCACATAGACCATCCTACTTACAGATAGTTCCAGTTGGCCTATATATAGTGGTGCAGCGGTCTAAGGCACTGCATCTCAGGGCTAGAGGCATCACTACAGACCCTGGTTTGAATCCAGGCTGTATCACAATCCGGCTGTGATTGGGAGTTCCATAGGGTGGCGCACAATTGGCCCAGCGTTCTCTGGGTTTGGACGGTGTAGGCTGTCATTGTAAATAAGAATTTGTTCTTAACTGACTTGCCTAGATAAATAAAGGTTAAATAAAGGTTAAATATAGATAAGATAGTTTTGAGAGAATCCTAAACAGTAAGACTCTCACACCACCCCAGACAATATGAGCTACTAGAAAGATGTGGGTTGTAGATCAATATGAACTCCATCTCCATGGGTAAATGCAGCTCATTTAACAATTCTTTTGGAATTAAAGAAGCCACTAATAGCAGCATTTGGAATGAGATGTTTTTTTTTCTCTGCCCTGGGAGTTATTTAAACTGGGGAGGGAGGGAGGAGTAACATCTCTATCCTAGCCTGGTTCTATACTGTACAGTAGCAAGTCTTCCATCGTTGTCAGTGACGGAAGCACAAACATAATGTGGCTAGACCACCAGGCTAGATCTACCCTTTTCCAGAAGCTATTTCCAGGTGTATGCTCTGTGTGTGTCTGACTGTTCTTTTGTAAAGACATTAGGGAGTCAGCGAGCCCCCTGTGGAGACGATATCCCTCTAATCTCATTCAATCTGTCCTCTCCATTCCTCACTCTGTCTATCTCTCTATCTCTCAGGGGAAGAGAGGAGCACATTCACACACCACAGCCTTGCTAATGAAGCTCTCAGTCTTAGTGATGACAAACGATAATGGTCATGAACTGAAAATGCACCTGCTGATCTATCATTCCAGAGAAGAGAGAGAAGACAGAGAAGAGAGAGAAGACAGAGAAGAGAGAGAAGACAGAGAAGAGAGAGAAGAGAGAGGAGAGAGAGAAGACAGAAGACAGAGAAGTTAGAGAAGAGAGAGAAGACAGAGAAGACAGAGGAGAGAAGAGAGAGGAGAGAGAGAAGACAGAGAAGAGAGAAGACAGAGAAGAGATGGAAGACAGAGAAGACAGAGAAGAGAAAGAGAGAGAAGACAGAGAAGAGAGAGAAGACAGAAGAGAGAGAGAAGACAGAGAAGAGAGAGGAGAGAAGAGAGAGAAGAGAGAGAAGACAGAGAAGAGAAAGAGAGAGAAGACAGAGAAGAGAGAGGAGAGAAGAGAGAGAAGAGAGAAGACAGAGGAGAGAAGAGAGAGAAGAGAGAAGACAGAGAAGAGAGAGAAGACAGAGGAGAGAAGAGAGAAGACAGAGAGGAGAGAGAAGAGAGAAGAAAGAGAAGTTAGAGGAGAGAAAAGAGAGAAGACAGAGAAGAGAGAGAAGACAGAGAAGAGAGAGAAGAGAGAAGAGAGAGAAGACAGAGAAGAGAGAGAAGAGAGAGAAGACAGAGAAGAGAGAGAAGAGAGAGAAGAGAGAGAAGACAGATAAGAGAGAAGAGAGAGAAGAGAGAGAAGACAGAGGAGAGAAGAGAGAGAGAAGACAGAGAAGAGAGAGAAGAGAGAAGACAGAGGAGAGAGAGAAGACAGAGGAGAGAAGAGAGAAGACAGAGAGGAGAGAAGACAGAGAAGAGAGAAGACAGAGAGGAGAAGACAGAGAAGAGAGAGAAGAGAGAAGAGAGAAGAGAGAGAAGACAGAGAAGACAGAGAAGAGAGAGAAGACAGAGAAGAGAGAGAAGACAGAGAGGAGAAGACAGAGAAGAGAGAAGACAGAGAAGACAGAGAGGACATCTACTGTGTCTCCTTTGTGTGAATAATACTGTTAGTTGTTTTCATACCCTCTACGTTGCTTTCTCCCATCTCAGTCCCATCTAAACGTCCTTCTGGCAATGAGCCATGTGAATAACCTCAGACCTGAGAAATCAACTGTGTCATTACATGAATTTTTCATCAGCAACAACAGCTGCTCCAAGGAATTCATTTTAGAATTCATTATTATTAAGAAGTTAGCATGGATCATACAGTAAGGCCATGTGTTTGTCCAAGGAAATATAATGCATGCTATATTCTTTGTATGGGCTTGCTCTGCTCATGTTCTATATTTCATATCTCTCTCTCTCTCAATTCCATTCAATTCAATTCAATTCACTTTATTGGCATGACGCAACAGTGTACATATTGCCAAAGTATCATACATCAAATGGTTTAGCTGTCTAAAATGAGAGGGGGTCTCTCTCTCTCTCTGTCTCTCTCTCTCTCTCTCTCTCTCTGTCTCTCTCTCTCTCTCTGTCTCTCTCTCTCTCTCTCTCTGTCTCTCTGTCTGTCTCTGTCTGTCTCTGTCTGTCTGTCTGTCTGTCTCTGTCTGTCTCTGTCTGAGTCTACAGACAGCTAAAGGGGTGTCAGTATTCATCTGTGGCGCTATGGTAAAAGAGGGTGATGGACAGCTCACTTTAATGCCTTTGTTCTGGCTCTGGGAGATCTGAGTTTTGTATCCTGGAGCTGGATCCTGGAAGGACAAAGACCTGTTGCTGCAACCTGAAGTTGGCATTTCCACCCTGGACAGATGTGACGTCCACAGGGGACCGTGGAAGGTGCCGGCCTGGTGCACCAACCAGCGGTTATCCTTTATCCAATTTGGACTAATGAATATATTGTGTCACAAGTGTCATAAGATGAAGATGAAAACGTATCCACTGTTCCAGTAATAGTATTGTGCCTTAATTAAGTATTGGGTGGGAAGGGGAGGGTGTATTTGTGTATTGTCTGTTGGTTTGTGGTCTTTGTGCTGTCAACCAAAAGGTATTGGGCTTTAACATTGACCTGCAAGGGAGTGGGTCATTCTATGAATCTATTGGTGTGCCTGAGGAAAGGCAGAGAGAGCCGTGAAATGCAGACCCATTGGAGGTGAACAACCCATCAGCTTCTGTACTGTACCTCTAAACTTCTCCTGTCTACATTATACCATCCAACAGAGTTTTAACCAGTGTTTTAACCAGTGTTTTAATCAGTGTTTTAACCAGTGTTTTAACCAGTGTTTTAACCAGAGTTTTAACCAGTGTTTTAACCAGAGTTTTAACCAGTGTTTTAATCAGTGTTTTAACCAGTGTTTTAACCAGTGTTTTAACCAGAGTTTTAACCAGTGTTTTAACCAGAGTTTTAACCAGTGTTTTAATCAGTGTTTTAACCAGTGTTTTAACCAGTGTTTTAATCAGTGATTTAACCAGTGTTTTAACCAGTGTTTTAACCAGTGTTTTAACCAGTGTTTTAATCAGTGTTTTAACCAGTGTTTTAATCAGTGTTTTAACCAGTGTTTTAACCAGTGTTTTAACCAGTGTTTTAACCAGAGTTTTAACCAGAGTTTTAACCAGTGTTTTAATCAGTGTTTTAACCAGTGTTTTAACCAGTGTTTTAATCAGTGTTTTAACCAGTGTTTTAACCAGTGTTTTAACCAGTGTTTTAACCAGAGTTTCAACCAGTGTTTTAATCAGTGTTTTAACCAGTGTTTTAACCAGTGTTTTAATCAGTGTTTTAACCAGTGTTTTAACCAGTGTTTTAATCAGTGTTTTAACCAGTGTTTTAACCAGTGTTTTAATCAGTGTTTTAATCAGTGTTTTAACCAGAGTTTTAACCAGTGTTTTAATCAGTGTTTTAATCAGTGTTTTAACCAGAGTTTTAACCAGTGTTTTAATCAGTGTTTTAACCAGTGTTTTAACCAGTGTTTTAACCAGTGTTTTAACCAGTGTTTTAATCAGTGTTTTAACCAGTGTTTTAATCAGTGTTTTAACCAGTGTTTTAACCAGTGTTTTAATCAGTGTTTTAATCAGTGTTTTAACCAGTCCCATTGTGAACCACATACTGAAAACATAGTCATTCCTCAGTTCCAGATATAAAACATAAAGATCCTCATCGCATTAGGGGAGAAGAACCACTGAATCCTACTTCTCATGTCCATCTGGTTAATAAGGTCTACTATTCCCCATACGGTTCTCCGAAGAGCTTCTATTGGTTCCTACCCTGTTGGGGTAAAAGTAAACCAGGAAGCTGGTTGCTCCCTATGTTCCAGATAGTCTCCCTCCATTAACTGCCCAACTCAGCTGTGGCCTGTCTATTGTTACAGCATTAGTTTCTCATAGAGCAGAGGTCAGACAATAAAATAACTTAGGAGACTTTGCAGCAGTGTAAATCATAATGTACTGCTAACTCCTCTCCCCTGGTCTCCCCTAGTCTCCCCTAGTCTCCCCTAGTCTCCCCTAGTCTCCTCTGGTCTCCTCTGGTCTCCCCTAGTCTCCCCTGATCTCCATAGTCTCCCCTGGTCTCCCCTAGTCTCCCCTAGTCTCCTCTGGTCTCCCCTAGTCTCCCCTGGTCTCCCCTAGTCTCCCCTAGTCTCCCCTGATCTCCGTAGTCTCCCCTGGTCTCCCCTAGTCTCCCCTAGTCTCCCCTGGTCTCCCCTAGTCTCCCCTAGTCTCCCCTAGTCTCCCCTGATCTCCATAGTCTCCCCTGGTCTCCCCTAGTCTCCTCTGGTCTCCCCTAGTCTCCCCTAGTCTCCCCTGATCTCCTCTAGTCTCCCCTGGTCTCCCCTAGTCTCCTCTGGTCTCCCCTAGTCTCCACTAGTCTCCTCTGGTCTCCTCTAGTCTCCCCTGGTCTCCCCTAGTCTCCCCTGATCTCCATAGTCTCCCCTGGTCTCACCTAGTCTCCTCTGGTCTCCCCTAGTCTCCCTAGTCTCCCGTAGTCTCCCGTAGTCTCCCCTGGTCTCCACTAGTCTCCTCTGGTCTCCCCCGATCTCCCCTAGTCTCCTCTGGTCTCCTCTGGTCTCCCCTAGTCTCCCCTGATCTCCATAGTCTCCCCTGGTCTCACCTAGTCTCCTCTGGTCTCCCCTAGTCTCCCCTAGTATCCTCTGGTCTCCCCTAGTCTCCCCTAGTCTCCCCTAGTCTCCCGTAGTCTCCCGTAGTCTCCCCTGGTCTCCCCTAGTCTCCTCTGGTCTCCCCCGGTCTCCCCTAGTCTCCTCTGGTCTCCTCTGGTCTCCTCTAGTTTCCCCTGGTCTCAGGGATTTCCACTCCCCAGCCCTAAGGCTTCTTTCTCATTGAGATTCTCTTAGCCCAGGGGCTTTGCAGTGCTCCCTTCCACTGTCCTCTTAGTCCAGGGGCTTTGCAGTGCTCCCTTCCACTGTCCTCTTAGTCCAGGGGCTTTGCAGTGCTCCCTTCCACTGTCCTCTTAGTCCAGCGGCTTTGCAGTGCTCCCTTCCACCGTACTCTTAGTCCAAGGGCTTTGCAGTGCTCCCTTCCACTGCCCTCTTAGTCCAGGGGCTTTGCAGTGCTCCCTTCCATTGTCCTCAATGTTTTCATTTCCTCATAAATGAACTGGAATGATAGAAAATCCTCAGCCTGTTCTGTCTTATTAACCACAGAGCCACAGATATGCTGGAGTAAAAACACATCTGGTACAATCTGGCCAAAAGTCCTTTATACCAGCTTATCTTTTCACATATTTTATGTTGGCATTGAGAGGTTCGACCCTCAGTCATGGATGTAGATCATGTAAACTACATTCTACATGATGAGTCCCTGTGCTGTGTAGGGCAGAAACTATTTTGTTTTTCAACTTTGAATCCACTTTCTCATTCCCCAAACAGTCTGAGCTGCAAAGCAAATAGGATCCCTGGACACACAAGCTATTGGGTTTCCTGCAGCTGTCGCTTTATCCGGACAGAATGCTCAGCTAGCCCATCAATACAATCCCTGGAGGATGAGAGGTAGGATGTGAGCTTGACTCAGAACCCTCATTACACAAGAAGATCTTTCTAGAGCTGAACAGTGTGATCAACACGGTGAAGACACTGGTTCCATCAAGTCACATGCATTAGAATCACAGTGATCTGACGGGGGGTGAATCATCACGTGTTACATAACATCTACGATGTACTAAGAATATTCTAGATTTAAAAGGAGTTAGACAATGTGTGTACACGATGACCTGGAATAGTTGAACTGATTTATCTCTTAAATGTATATTTAAATACCTTTGGATATATTATGATTTAATTATAAGAACATAAATATAAAACTGAGAAAATTATCTATTTTCAGTGGTGTATTCCAGTGTTCATTAAAATCAAAGTAATCTTTATTAACATAAAATTAGACAAATTAATAAGATATCATTCAAGAGGGCCATTAGAAAATTTTATCAGAATGCCAGAAGCAGTATCCATCCACAGTATCCATCCACAGTATCCATCCACAGTATCCATCCACAGTATCCATCCACAGCAACACCAGATATGTTTGCGTTGAAGAGCTGATCCTACAAAAGTCTTAATTTTAATGTAAACCTGAAGAGGCACATAGGAAGTCTGAGATGTTACTTAAGTTAGCATTTAAAAGTCTGCTCGATACATCTCCAGCATACCCTTGGTACAGTCCCATTGGCTGTGTATGAATGGCCAGGGTCTGGCCAGCATGCCTATTCATATGGTGAACACCTCTCAGCGCTGCACTGGGGGAACTTTTGTCTTACGGTTGTTTAGCAGCAACGCTAAAGGAGGCCAGAACAAAGAGCTATCTGTGGAGTTGTTGAATACGCTCCGTGGACACCTAGCCAACAGACTCTCTCTCTCTCTCTCTCTCTCTCTCTCTCCCTCCCTCCCTCTCTCCCTCTCTCTCTCTCTCTCTCTCTCTCTCTCTCTCTCTCTCTCCCTCTCTCTCTCAAGATTACCTTGGAGAGGATTAGCTGGAAGCTCTAAGCCATTTGGACTTACTATAACTTTGCTGCCACCCTAACTGCCATCTACAGTTAAACAGTTCTCCTCTTTTTAAAATGTCTCCATAAAGACTGAACTAAACTGAATTAGAAGCAAAACAGATGAAGGATCAACATGGGAGAAGTTCAAGCGGTGGTTTTGAACAAGATCAGAAGACAATTAACAATCCTATCTGAGCAATACAGACATCAGACAAATCATCACAAAGACAGTTATCTGTGTCAGGCACAAGCTTTAAAATGGAAGGTGGTAGATTAGGGCTTGTCCAGAGCCACTGGATTTTTTAAGCTTTCTCTGCACAAATACAGTCATCTCCATGTCCTACTCATATCATTGAAAGACTACTGCTCCCACGAGATTAAGACACAAATCCAAAGAAGTAATCTTGTTAATTGCGTTAGCCCCATCTTTGAAGACACTATCACTAACCCTCATCTCACCCTCTGATCTACTGGCTAATTCCCTGGCCTTGGTCCTGGTCTAGTACTGTAAGGAGGGATGGTCCTGGTCTAGTACTCTAGGGAGGGATGGTCCTGGTCTAGTACTCTAGGGAGGGATGGTCCTGGTCTAGTACTCTAGGGAGGGATGGTCCTGGTCTAGTACTCTAGGGAGGGATGGTCCTGGTCTAGTACTCTAGGGAGGGATGGTCCTGGTCTAGTACTCTAGGGAGGGATGGTCCTGGTCTAGTACTCTAGGGAGGGATGGTCCTGGTCTAGTACTGTAAGGAGGGATGGTCCTGGTCTAGTACTGTAGGGAGGGATGGTCCTGGTCTAGTACTGTAAGGAGGGATGGTCCTGGTCTAGTACTCTAGGGAGGGATGGTCCTGGTCTAGTACTGTAAGGAGGGATGGTCCTGGTCTAGTACTCTAGGGAGGGATGGTCCTGGTCTAGTACTCTAGGGAGGGATGGTTCTGGTCTAGTACTCTAGGGAGGGATGGTCCTGGTCTAGTACTGTAAGGAGGGATGGTCCTGGTCTAGTACTGTAAGGAGGGATGGTCCTGGTCTAGTACTCTAGGGAGGGATGGTCCTGGTCTAGTACTGTAAGGAGGGATGGTCCTGGTCTAGTACTCTAGGGAGGGATGGTCCTGGTCTAGTACTGTAAGGAGGGATGGTCCTGGTCTAGTACTCTAGGGAGGGATGGTCCTGGTCCAAGACTGTATGGTTGGGATGTCTGGGTTACTAAAACAGGATATGATGTCACAACCTACACTCTTAGAAAAAAAGGTGGATCGGACCCTTTTTTAAATTTTCGCCTAAAATGACCCAAATCTAACTGTCTGTAGCTCAGGACCTGAAGCAAGGATATTAATATTATTGATACCATTTCAAAGGAAACACTTTGAAGTTTGTGGAAATGTGAAATTAATGTATGAGAATAAAACACATTAGATCTGGTAAAAGATAATAACCATCATATTTTAAATGCAAGTGAAAGGTCATAACCTAATATTACCTTATAATATTAAATGTTCTTGTTACTTACAACGTCAAGCTAATCACATTAGCGCACGTTAGCTCAACCGTCCTGAGGGCGGGATGCTATACTAAAGAGGATAACCTAAAAGGGTTCTTCAGCTGTCCCCATAGGATAACTCTTTGAAGACCCATTTTTGGTTCCAGGTAGAACCCTTTCCACAGAAGGTGGACTGGTTTCAGTCCCTGAAACCAAAAAGGGTACTACCTGGAACCAAAAAGGGTTCTACCTGGAACCAAAAAGGGTACTACCTGGAACCAAAAAGGGTTCTACCTGGAACCAAAAAGGGTACTACCTGGAACCAAAAAGGGTACTACCTGGAATCAAAAAGGGTACTACCTGGAACCAAAAAGGGTTATCCTATGGGGACAGCCCTTTTTCTGCCCCCTGGATTTGGTCGATAGGTATACTATATATACAAAAGTATGTGGAAATGACTGGATTTGGCTATTTTAGCCACACTCGTTTAGCCACAAATCAAGCCCACAGCCATGCAATCTCAATAGTCAAACATTGGCAGTAGAATGGCCTTACTGAAGAGCTCCATGACTTTGAACGTGGCTCCGTCATAGGATGCTATCTTTTCAACAAGTCAGTTCGGAATAGTTCTGCCATGCTAGAGCTGCCCCGGTCAACTGTAAGTTATGTTATTGTGAAGTGGAAACATCTAGGAGCAACAACGGCTCAGCCACACAGACTCACAGAAAGACCCTGCTGAAGCACATAAAAATCGCCTGTCATCGGTTGCAACACTCACTACCAAGTTCTGCAACTACAGAACTGTTTGTTGGGAGATTCATGAAATGGGTTTGCATGGACGAGCATCCGCATACAAACCTAAGATCACCATGCGCAATGCCAAGCGTTGGCTGGAGTGGTGTAAAACTCGTTGCCATTGGCCTTTGTAGTAGTGGAAACGTGTTCTATGGAGTGCAGAATGACGCTTCACTATCTGGCAAATCTGGGTTTGGCGGATGCCAGTAGAACGCTACCTGCCCTAGCCTATGTACTTTATAATCTGTGACTGTTATGCCCTAGTCTATATACTTTATTATCTGTTATGCCCTAGTCTACATACTTTATAATCTGTTATGACCTAGTCTATATACTTTATTATCTGTTATGCCCTAGTCTATATACTTTATAATCTGTTATGACCTAGTCTATATACTTTATAATCTGTAATGCCCTAGTCTATATACTTTATAATCTGTTATGACCTAGTCTATATACTTTAAAATATGTTATGCCCTAGTCTATATACTTTAAAATATGTTATGCCCTAGTCTATATACTTTATTATCTGTTATGCCCTAGTCTATATACTTTATAATCTGTTATGACCTAGTCTATATACTTTATAATCTGTAATGCCCTAGTCTATATACTTTATAATCTGTTATGACCTAGTCTATATACTTTAAAATATGTTATGCCCTAGTCTATATACTTTATAATCTGTAATGCCCTAGTCTATATACTTTATAATCTGTAATGCCCTAGTCTATATAATTTATAATCTGTGACTGTTAGGCCCTAGTCTATATAATTTATAATCTGTTATGCCCTAGTCTATATACTTTATAATCTGTGACTGTTAGGCCCTAGTCTATATACTTGATAATCTGTTAAACCCTAGCCAATATACTTTATAATCTGTGACTGTTAGGCCCTAGTCTATATACTTGATAATCTGTTAAACCCTAGCCAATATACTTTATAATCTGTGACTGTTAGGCCCTAGTCTATATACTTGATAATCTGTTAAACCCTAGCCAATATACTTTATAATCTGTGACTGTTAGGCCCTAGTCTATATACTTGATAATCTGTTAAACCCTAGCCAATATACTTTATAATCTGTGACTTTTATGCCCTAGTCTATTTACTTTATAATCTGTTATGCCCTAAACTAAATATACTTTATAATCTGTTATACCCTAGTCTAAATACTCTATGATATGTTTAGGCTATTTGTTTACCCGAAGTCTGGCCATAGCTCAAGGTCATGCTGGAAATGGTTATTGATTTCCATCGCACCGATACAATCTCCATGTGTAGACAGTACAGTCCCATGTGTAGACGGTACAGTCCCATGTGTAGACGGTATAGTCCCATGTGTAGACTGTACCGTCCCATGTGTAGACGGTACAGTCCCATGTGTAGACGGTACAGTCCCATGTGTAGACGGTACAGTCCCATGTGTAGACGGTACAGTCCCATGTGTAGACGGTACAGTCCCATGTGTAGACGGTACAGTCCCATGTGTAGACGGTACAGTCCCATGTGTAGACGGTACAGTCCCATGTGTAGACGGTACAGTCCCATGTGTAGACGGTACAGTCCCATGTGTAGACGGTACAGTCCCATGTGTAGACGGTACAGTCCCATGTGTAGACGGTACAGTCCCATGTGTAGACGGTACAGTCCCATGTGTAGACGGTACAGTCCCATGCGTAGACGGTACAGTCCCATGCGTAGACAGTACAGTCCCATGTGTAGACAGTACAGTCCCATGTGTAGACAGTACAGTCCCATGCGTAGACAGTACAGTCCCATGTGTAGACAGTACAGTCCCATGCGTAGACAGTACAGTCCCATGTGTAGACAGTACAGTCCCATGTGTAGACAGTACAGTCCCATGTGTAGACAGTACAGTCTCAGTCCTTAGTGTGCAGGGTTTAATTACAGACAACCGCACGTATTGCACATTCGATATACTAAAAGCAATGAGAAAAGGTGCAACTGGCAGGATACTAATATGCATTCCTGAGTGAATGCCTACGTAAGTTAGGTCCAAGAATTACTAGCAATATTGCACGTGATATGATATATCAACTGTACATGAGTATGTATATACAGACCTGCATGAATAAATAGGTCCTGAGTGGATGAGTGATGACGGACCAGAGTTACTCACGGATGGATGCATAATTGTTAAACTAGGTCCTAGCACCCCAACAGTTCCAGATCTATGTTGACGACGGCACGGCAACCCAGTGAGGCATTATATAGACTAATAGCTGCTGGCAAGAAGGACCTCCTGTAGCGCTCTCTTGCACACCGCGGTGGGATCAGTCTGTGACTGAAAGTGCTCCTCTGCGTCATAACCATAGCGTTCAGAGGGTGGGTGACGGTGTCCATGATGGCCAGCAGTTTGACCAGGATCCGTCTAATCCATTATCAGCAGTGTGGCGGTCTGTGGCTCTCTGTCTGCTCGCTTGTCTAATCCATTATCAGCAGTGTGGTGGTCTGTGGCTCTCTGTCTGCTCGCTTGTCTAATCCATTATCAGCAGTGTGGCAGTCTGTGGCTCTCTGTCTGCTCGCTTGTCTAATCCGTTATCAGCAGTGTGGCGGTCTGTGGCTCTCTGTCTGCTCGCTTGTCTAATCCGTTATCAGCAGTGTGGCGGTCTGTGGCTCTCTGTCTGCTCGCTTGTCTAATCCGTTATCAGCAGTGTGGCGGTCTGTGGCTCTCTGTCTGCTCGCTTGTCTAATCCGTTATCAGCAGTGTGGCGGTCTGTGGCCTCTGTCTGCTCGCTTGTCTAATCCGTTATCAGCAGTGTGGCGGTCTGTGGCTCTCTGTCTGCTCGCTTGTCTAATCCGTTATCAGCAGTGTGGCGGTCTGCGGCTCTCTGTCTGCTCGCTTGTCTAATCCATTATCAGCAGTGTGGCGGTCTGTGGCTCTCTGTCTGCTCGCTTGTCTAATCCGTTATCAGCAGTGTGGCGGTCTGTGGCTCTCTGTCTGCTCGCTTGTCTAATCCATTATCAGCAGTGTGGCGGTCTGTGGCTCTCTGTCTGCTCGCTTGTCTAATCCATTATCAGCAGTGTGGCGGTCTGTGGCTCTGTCTGCTCGCTTGTCTAATCCATTATCAGCAGTGTGGCGGTCTGTGGCTCTCTGTCTGCTCGCTTGTCTAATCCATTATCAGCAGTGTGGCGGGCTGTGGCTCTCTGTCTGCTCGCTTGTCTAATCCATTATCAGCAGTGTGGCGGTCTGTGGCTCTCTGTCTGCTTGCTTGTCTAATCCATTATCAGCAGTGTGGCGGTCTGTGGCTCTCTGTCTGCTCGCTTGTCTAATCCATTATTTCACCCAAGCCTTGTGGAAATGTTTGTGTGGACCACACGTTCCATGCTGATCAAAACGCACTGATACAGAGTGGTTGTCCACAAACACGCAAATATCCCTTATTCTTGTCTGCAGTGGCTAAATCAGGGTCACACAGAGTGATTCTTGGTAGTCTTAAACAAATCTACCTTGAAACAAAAGTATACACCTCACACATATGTTAATGGGTTTAAAAAAAGAAGACACTTGTGCCATGTCAGATATAGAGTTGAAATGTATTACATTTAGAGTTTGAATCCCAATAATACACTTTATATACATCACAGAAGACTGAAATATAACAAATCTGTTTGACATAGACACACCAGAAAAAAAAAATATATATAAAAGTGAGTTGGGGAGGGCCTTAATAATAGTGAGTGGGGCAGGGCCTTAATAATAGTGAGTGGGGCAGGGCCTTAATAATAGTGAGTGGGGCAGGGCCTTAATAATAGTGAGTGGGGCAGGGCCTTAATAATAGTGAGTGGGGCAGGGCCTTAATAATAGTGAGTGGGGGAGGCCCTTAATAATAGTGAGTGGGGGAGGCCCTTAATAATAGTGAGTGGTGGAGGCCCTTAATAATAGTGAGTGGTGGAGGCCCTTAATAATAGTGAGTGGGGCAGGGCCTTAATAATAGTGAGTGGTGGAGGCCCTTAATAATTGTGAGTGGGGCAGGGCCTTAATAATAGTGAGTGGGGGAGGGCAGCATTCCCACTCAGGAACTTCTATTCCTATCATTTCATATCACAATACACAACGGCCTCTTTGTGACGGAGGAGGACTTATTCAACTCAATAACATTAACATGAGCCGCAATGTTGGTGGTGGGAAATCAACTATCCAGAGTGAAGAGAAGAGGTGAGGAGAGACTGAGCAGGGAAGAGGAGGGGAGAGACAGCAGGAGAGGTGAGGAGAGACTGAGCAGGGAAGAGGAGGGGAGAGACAGCAGGAGAGGTGGGAACGTGGAACGGGAAAAGAGAGAGGACGAGAGAGAAAGAGAAAGGGATAAAATAGGAGTGGTCTTTTGGTTGGACTAAGTGGTTTCACCACAGAGCAGCTCCGATAGTCTGAGAGGATTTGTGGGCCTAATCTGCTGCTTAATTGACAAAGAGGGTTGGTCAGATCCTCTGCCAAATGGAGAGAGACAGAAATCATTCAGTTATGACAACAAATACCCCGTTAATATGGATATTAAGCAAATCTGACCCGTTGCAGAAAGCTGTGCGTATGTCGCACATCACTTCTTCACAGGAGACTTTCAGAAATGCCTTCTTGAACATGTGAACTTTCATGTGCCTTACTAACAAACTTTATTTACTCTGTAAGTATAAATACAATGTGAAATCACGAAGGTGTTTAGACACAGAGAAAATAGCCTAGCCATGATTGGTTCCGATAATGAAGAGGCTGGGACATTCAAAAGAAAGAGTCCATTCTGTCACTCAAGGCTTCTCTGTTAAATGGCACATCCTGCTCTCTGCTACCGCGGATACTTGAAAGATCCATTGGATTTACTCATATTTCATCATGAACTACATGCAAAGTGTAGCTACATCTTTCAATACCAGTGTTGTCCTGACTAGAGATGCTGGGATCGACACAGGTCTGTCTTCTGTGGCTAAAGCAGTCTGGACTGGTTGAAGCCGAGTGGGAAGGATTATTTTGAAAGTGAATCACCATAATCCACACACCTGTAAGAGTCTACAGTTAAAATGCCAAGATAGCTACATGTACATATGTTATTGTCTCAACTGTATCAAAACTTTGTTTCATTTGTAACTATTGTTAGCTATATAGCTAGCTAGCTGGAAAGTTGCATACAGGTACCATTGTAGTTTGCTTCATCCCGCAATGAGACATTGTTTATAGATGTTCTGCTGTTAATGTTGTGCTAAGTCATGCATGACAATATTTTTCATGTTTGCCAGTTTGTCATGTTTAACTGGCTAGCTACCGATAATAGCCACTGTGCCGTGAATGCTAATCGATTAGCAGGCTAATCAAACCCCATGTTACATTATAGGGACACATGCTAAATTGGCTAGCTAGCTATTTAGCTATAATTTCATCGTGGCTAGGTTTTCGATTATAGATTTTGAGGTTGTTTTTTTGACATGTTCAACTAGTTGGCTAGCTAGATTAATACCATTTACATCTATCCAGCTGGTAATTAAGCTAAATGTTTGCTCAATCTAGCTAGTTATCTTATGTCTGTATTGCCATTGTTGGGCTGGAAGCTGGTTAAGTGTGTACAGGGCATTTTAGTACAGCTGTAGTAGTCAACAGGCAATAACAAACAACCGATAACAAGCTATAGGACATTCATTAATTATTGTTTTAACCTATTTTTCTGGAATTAGTCTTTCAGCATAAACCTGCTCTCCGCCACCAGTACAAGGAGGTGATCGAGGGTGAACAAGCGACACTTCAGGTATTTTGTCTTTGTACTTTGAGCTTATTGCTTGGACTTGGGGGTCAATGAATGTTATTGCTGCTATGCAAGGTTTTAATGTCTTGTCTATTTTTGTCTGCTTTCCTCCTTTATAGCTGTAATAGTCTGGAGCCTGGTGTTGTTGTGGCCAAAGAGCTTTCACTCAGATGGAACCAGGTTTCAGCAGCTGTGTAATGTTGACGTCCTTCCTCCCAGAGATGTGAAAGCACCCCCCGGACTGGACACAACCCCGGCAAACATATATCTTTGAGAAGATTAGGACTTTTGCAATTAAAAGGCCATGGACATTACATGTCCTGCTCCAAAGGGCAGGACAGAAATATGCTCTCAGGCTAGATTCTGTTGTTCTTATCATAACATGACCTGAACCAAAGTTACTCAAAGGATCTTATGATATAGGCCTAGGTCTTGGCCTCCCGAGTGGTACAGCTGCTCAAACCGGACGCGCACGTACGCCATCGTGCGCAAATGTATTTTGTCCCCCCCACACCAAACGCGATCAGGACATGCAGGTTAAACATTTATGTCAATTTATCTAGCTAGCTTGCTGTTGCTAGCTATATTATCCTATTTATCTAGCTAGCTTGCTGTTGCTAGCTATATTATCCTATTTAGCTAGCTAGCTTGCTGTTGCTAGCTATATTATCCTATTTATCTAGCTAGCTTGCTGTTGCTAGCTTATTTATCCTATTTAGCTAGCTAGCTTGCTGTTGCTAGCTATATTATCCTATTTATCTAGCTAGCTTGCTGTTGCTAGCTAATTTATCCTATTTAGCTAGCTAGTTTGCTGTTGCTAGCTCATTTATCCTATTTATCTAGCTAGCTTGCTGTTGCTAGCTATATTATCCTATTTAGCTAGCTAGCTTGCTGTTGCTAGCCAATTTATCCTATTTAGCTAGCTAGCTTGCTGTTGCAAGCTCATTTATCCTATTTAGCTAGCTAGCTTGCTGATGCTAGCTCATTTGTCCTGGGATATAAACATTGGGTTGTTATTTTACCTGAAATGCACAAGGACCTCTACTCCTTTGGGCTTCTTTTTATTCTTTGGACTTAATAAGGTGCACTACCACAACGCAAACGCTCATTTGGGTGCAATGATTGAATAACATGTATGTGTACATTTATTTTGCAACTCTCGCGCACGTGACGTGTGTGGTTTGGGTAGCATGTAAGGCTCTGCATCGCAGTGCTAGCTGTGTCCCTACAGATCCTGGTTCGATCCCAGGCTGTGTCGCAGCTGGCCGCAACTGGGAGACCCATGAGATGACGCACAATTGGCCCAGCGTCGTCCAGGTTAGGGGAGGGTTTAGCCGGGATGTCCTTGTCCCATCGGGCTCTAGCGACTCCTGTGGCGGACCGGGCGCATGCACGCTGACATGGTCGCCAGTTGTACGGTGTTTCCTTTTGACATATTGGTGCGGCTGGCTTCCGGGTTAGCCAGCATTGTCTCAAGAAGCAGTGCGGCTTGGCAGGGGCATGTTTCTGAGGACGCACGGCTCTCGACCTTCGCCTCTCCCGAGTCCATACGGGAGTTGCAGCGATGGAACAAGACTGTAACCAACAATTGGGGAGAATTTTTTTTTCTAGATATTGTTTTTAAGCTGTTGTGTGTTTTAAGTTTTTCCTAATGGTAGGGTACTACCTTTAGCAATTGAAGTTAATAAAGTATTTTATTGTTGAAATCTTTTCTTTGTTTTTTTAAGAACTATCTCACTGCTTTAGCCTATGTGTTCCAATGTGAATTTTTTAAGAGATGGTCTGAGGCTTTAGAGGGTGTGAACGATGCTAAATGGGTGCAAACAAAGAACCGCACTGTAGCTGTTCAATGTGAAAGTGTATCTTTATTATACAACAATAGGCCATTTAATACTGTAGATGGTTTGTCTAATGGGGGAACTTGGTGAGATAATGTCCAAAGAATCGATTTTGGCAATTTGGTGAAAATAAATATATGTTTTCCAAGGATTAATGTAGAGCATTGTGAAAATCACAGCAAAATGTTTGAATGCCTTTTTCTCCTAAATGGGATTATACGTTTAGCAGCCTTTGAAGCAGCATTACTTCCCCATGTTTCCTCCAGCTGCAGTGTATGATAAGCCATTTTGTTGCTCTGAGTCACTACTTTCATCCAATGTAAAAAACGCCATTTCAAATGTTGGAATATAAGAGTGAAAATAGACAAAATACTAATGGCACTGAAAATGTCTAAATAATAATAATAATAATATTGTGATTAATTAAATGGGTAAATGTGTAATTACATCATCCTTACACCGGTGGTGAAACGACAGACATCACATGTGAGAATGGCAGGAATTTCAACAGCAAACAGCCCCAACTGCATCCCTGCAGATTTCACACAAATATGCATTTAAAGTTATTTATGAGCTGTCCCTTGTTCCTGTTTCCATAATCTGGAGTGGGCCTGGGACCAGCTGTGCTCTCCTACACACGACCTCTAACTGAGATCATCTTGAATCAACTAAGAGCATGGGAAACATTATCTCACCCTCTGTTATTGCTCAGGCATCGGTTGACAAGCCTCTGATTCAGAGAGCGAAAACACGTTCATTAGGCATAGATAAACACTAGGTATGTTTGGTGTCAGTGCAGTCAAGATGACATTCTAAAATGACAGTCAATGGAGACATCAGCTTTGGAACTGAGGGAGATGAGCGACGTTTGACACAAGGCGTATGACCTTGTGTAATAGAGATAAACCAATCAGATGACAGACAACTGCACTCATTAGATGTTTCAACGAAGGAGAGTTTCTAAAAATTACATGACTCATTTGGGTTAGCAATCAAGGGAATATTTATCTCTTTCTCAGATTACAGTAATAAACAATGGCGCCTCGTTTATATCTGGAGGTTTGACGCCAGTGGTGAATCACTCTTTCCAGAGAACCATTGTGTTGAGTCCTAACCAGTCCTACACTAAACAGCAGAGAAAAACTGTTTTTAAGCAAAGAAGTTCAAGAGTTTCCATGTAGGAAAAACCATTTTTCTCTTTTTGGCTATCAAGGACGGGCTCTAGAACGAACAGAGACAAGCTGTTCAGAGTCAAGCAAGACCATAATTCGCTGTATTTGATTAGCCTTAACTCCTGCAGTCACAAGACAGCCCTACCAGTATATAATTAAAAATGTATTTTGTCTCTATAAAAGAGAAATTGACAGGCTTGTGAGATTCGCCTTTTGACATCTGCCACCTCTCTCCTTACAGAACCTCTATAAACCGGCTGCAGGTGAAGTAATGGCATATATTGATGCCACCTGTACTTTACCTAATGAAACAGCAAGTAGTCACTCCTAGGTCTGTGTATTGTAGGCAAAAATGACTTCCTCAGCTG
Organism: Thymallus thymallus; assembly: GCA_023634145.1. NCBI lineage: Eukaryota > Metazoa > Chordata > Actinopteri > Salmoniformes > Salmonidae > Thymallus > Thymallus thymallus. Next base: position 1,824,547 of record CM042408.1, on the reverse strand, counting down.
CTGTGTGTCATGATCATCACATGCACTGTAAAACAATGATCCTCTCTTTCTTAGATCATGTTAATCTACCAAGGGGTTCTAGTTTAGTTTCCCTAATAGCGCTGAATGAGTCCACAATCTGCTACTCAGGGCTGTTGGCATGGAGGAGGTGTATAACAACAGAGGCTGATGCTAAGTGGGCAGGTGAATGTCACCTGACTTTAGCGCTGAGTAGAAGTTGGCAGAACATCGGGAACATCTAACTCCATGCTGAATCAAGTCTCACTTTGGGCTTTCCAGGCTCCAGTCAGAGCCAAGATCCAGATCCTCCCACATCCTCAGTATACCCACTGGTATAATACAACTTTAACACCATAGACACATCGGAGAAACACTGGGGAATGTTTTAAACGTGACACAGCCTCCAGGAGAAAAAGACGAGGGAATCGAATATAGACAGTTGTCAATTATCTACAGTCTAATTTCTGAGGGGCATCATTCTCCATGGCTTCAAGGCGTCTTGTTTATTTAGGGGTGTGATCACCAGTCCATGCATGCATTCCTGATGTAATCAGCAGCAGAGTCTTCAGTGTGTTTTCCTATGAACTATGGAATACAACAAGTGTCCCTAAACAGCCGTAAGACATTCATTACACTAATAGAAACCAGGCCAGCCATCAGAACCACTGGGGAGATCCTAATCTTCAGTGGTCATGATAGCCATCAACACATTACAGGCTGCTAGATGACTTCTTATTAGTGTTTCTAGTGGTGACAGAGTTATATTATATGGATGTCGATGTGTGTCCGTGTTCAACCACAGCGCCGGCCAATACCTCATTACAAGCAGACCTTCAGCAATCACTACTGCACTCAATGGTAGGTTGACGTGGTTGAAGTGAATATAAATCTAATTACTCATTCCATTCCCTCCTGGGCCTTGTTTTCTTAAAGTCCTACTGAGGGGATTTGAATATGAACAGAGCCTGAGGCAGTGGACAATGCACACGGTCAATTGCAATGCAGGCCAAGCTCCTTAGAGAGAGAGAGATACAGGATGAGGGGCTGCAATGTGTTATTTCACAGAGAGCCCATCTACTCTGCAACTTGCAATTCAGTGAACTTCCCTCGGCATCAACAGCCGCTGAAGTCACACACAAAGGAGCGGGTCAAAATAGAAGCACAATGAGGCCACTGTGGGAGCTTCAGAGGAAATTAATGAATGCTGTCGATACACATTCTCACAGTGTCTGTGTTCTCACCTCCCAGTCCCTCCATAGCCTCAGCTGTGCCATTGCAAATCAACAGGAGAGCTCCATTCCATTGGTTTTCTTATAAACCCATCTATCCCTGTAAGAAGGATGGCTCAGCTCACCCAGTAAAAGAGTATTGGTTACCACTGTGGTAGAGTGTAAAAAAAGCAAAAAATGAGGCCTACCTTGGTGAGCGTCAACAATCTATATCTGCATTAATGAGAATGATGCGATATGATATTATGAAAATAAAAAACAATGACTGCAGCTTAACAGTCTCCTTGACAACATGGTGGCGACTGAGAGTCCTCTGTCTATACAGTCTGTCCCATCTGGCACACAGCCTCTTACAGCCACAAAGCCCATAAGTATGCTGGGAGCCTTTAAGAAGGATGTTGCTGAACCTGTAGCATTGGCGCCTAGCTAGCTCCCTCCTCCCAGGCAGGCATACCCAGGGTGGCTGGGAACACAGATGGACAACACTTGAGACTGAGTCAGAGAGCCCAGAGGGACACATGAATTACACCCCAGTACAACAACTCCCAGTCCCAGTTCAGCCCTTCACATCGCACGGCACAGCATAACTTGCCCAGAGACTGAGACAAAGTAAAGATGATGGAGTCTATGGACTCCAAGTTTGTTTTGATATCCAAATGACACAGCATAAAATATGTTTTTGTTTATAAACTAAAACTGAAAGTCATCCACAGTCTGCCCACACTACTCTGAAAATCATTAGTAACAGCTGTAATGAGTTGCATACCAAGATGTCTTTAGCTGTAAAAACACCCCCAATAATTCAATACCTCAGTCATCAATATGACGCATTTCCATAGGCTATTGGAGAATGCGTTTGTCTGACCAATCAATCAACAACAGACAAAACAATATCATGTTTTCATCAAAAGCAGTCTACACAGGAACATTTAAGTTGCCATTATAAACATGAATTTCCGATCAATAAGACATTTAGTTAGTGGTAGAGAAACAATAGAATAGCAGTATGTGGATCAATATACTTATACAGACAGCTGATAGTGACTTGGGTTATCAACTCCTGTCGGAACTATCCAGCCCATGCCGAGATGCGTCTGACTGCAGGGAAACCCTTTCAGACTTACCTGTTATCACGTTGCACGAGTTGGTCAACTACTCTTTAATGCTGATAGCCTAGTAAACCGGGTCAGATCAAAATAAATTGGGTCGAAACGTAGGGGAAACAATTTAAGATGCGCTTTGAACGGAGAAAGCTCAGTGGGAAACCAAACATAGGGAAAAGTTGTCATTTTAAAATGTACGTTTTAACTCAAACAGAAAAAAATAATTAATATTTCAATATAAACATACCCATTTTTTTTGTTTCCCAGTTTCTGAAGTTGAGGTGTTGAAAGTTCAGCTAACGGGCGATGTTGCGACCGGAGATGCACCGCGAACGCCAGACTGGTCCACTGAGTTTTGTTCTGCGCGGCGTCCGGTTTGGAGACAGGCGGAGTGACGTCACCACGGGAGGACTGGTTAGGACCGTTCAGTTTAGTGGTTCAGGATCTCCAGTAGTTACAGCACATGCTGCAGCTACTCTTCCTGAGGTCCACATAAAACGTTCAAATCCATGACAAAGTACAGAACAGTAATAGACAAGAACCACATAACATATTACATTACATTTAAAATAAAACATTTTTAAAATAAGAGTTATATATTTGAAAGACAATACTATTTACACACTATCCATATATACTACCGTTCAAAATACTATTTATACACTATCCATATACACTACCGTTCAAAATACTATTTACACACTATCCATATACACTACCGTTCAAAATACTATTTACACACTATCCATATACACTACCGTTCAAAATACTATTTACACACTATCCATATACACTACCGTTCAAAATAGATAGATAGATAGATAGATAGATAGATAGATAGATAGATAGATAGATAGATAGATAGATAGATAGATAGATAGATAGATAGATAGATAGATAGATAGATAGATAGATAGATAGATAGATAGATAGATAGATAGATAGATAGATAGATAGATAGATAGATAGATAGATAGATAGATAGATAGAGAGAATACTATTTACACACTATCCATATACACTACCGTTCAAAATAGATAGATAGATAGATAGATAGATAGATAGATAGATAGATAGATAGATAGATAGATAGATAGATAGATAGATAGATAGATAGATAGATAGATAGATAGATAGATAGATAGATAGATAGATAGATAGATAGATAGATAGAGAGAGAGAGAGAGAGAGAGAGAGATAGATAGATAGATAGATAGATAGATAGATAGATAGATAGATAGATAGATAGATAGATAGATAGATAGATAGATAGATAGATAGATAGATAGATAGATAGATAGATGATAGATAGATAGATAGATAGATAGATAGATAGATAGATAGATAGATAGATAGATAGATAGATAGATAGATAGATAGATAGATAGATAGATAGATAGATAGATAGATAGATAGATAGATAGATAGATAGATAGATAGATAGATAGATAGATAGATAGATAGATAGATAGATAGATAGATAGATAGATAGATAGATAGATAGATAGATAGATAGATAGATAGATAGATAGATAGATAGGTAGGTACTTTATTGATCCCGAGGGCGAAAGTTCTTCGTCAAGCAGCTACAACAAAACTGAACAAAAATGACTACATAAGTTAAGTCCAAGAATTACTAGCAATATTGCACGTGATATGATATATCAACTGTACATGAGTATGTATATACAGACCTGAATGAATAAATAAGTCCTGAGTGAATGAGTGATTACGGACCAGAGTTACTCACGGATGGATGCATAATTGTTAAACTAGGTCCTAACACCCCAGCAGTTCCAGGTCTATGTTGCCGACGGCACGGCACCCCGGAGAGGCATTATATCTTGGTTCATGTTATGAAACATTCTTCAGCTGGTCCAGATTAAAGACCACTGTCTAAACTATATTCCGTGCAGGTTTGCCTTTGCCTGAGTGAAGATAAGATCTAGGTTAATGTATCCACATAATAGAGACCCACAGTGGACCTGTCATAATACCCATAAACCTAGTGGTCAAAAAGGGAAATGGTTCCAATCGTTTTTACACCATTCATTTTTCCCATATAGAATTTTAGAAACACTTAAAATAAGGGCTGTGTTTTGCGTAGTCCTACCCTGGCATGACGTTTTGATAACCATGTAAATCTCTCTCGGACAAGGGGGGTTTTATTAGTATATTTACTCTCAGATTCAAAAATGCCAATTAGTATAAAAGTAAACATGCAAAACTGGGTGTTATGACTTATAATGTTGTACTCTATGCATTAGCAACGCTGTTTTCAGGCAATGTAATACACTTGTAATCCCAATTAAAGAACATATCAAGTTATATAAAAAATACTATATTTGTCTGGTGATACAAGCTTAGTACTGCAGGGTTGGCCAAGGCTTATTCTCATTGCTGCAGTATCCTGTCTACCCCTGAAGCTCCCAGTAATCCAATGTTTTGGATAAGGTGTTATCATGTCAGCTGGGCTATCCTGTGCAAGAAAGTCAACGAGGTCAAAGAACCAATGAGAGCTCACCACAGATCAGAGGTTAGCCTCAGACCTGCCGAGTCAGTGAATCCAACCTGCTGTCCAATAACTCAATATAGAAATTGAAAGAACTACAGAAAATACAATTCCCATAAAGAGAAAAGACTCCACATTAGAGGGCAATGCCTGTAGTCTCTAAGGGCTGGATTCAATCTGTATTGCGGAAGTATCGCGGAAGATCAAGTTAAAATGTAAAAGCAATTTCCGATTGAGCCGACATATGCACCGTGAATTCTGTATCCGCAAACGCGGGAACATTGCCTTTAAATTAAGTCGAGCTATAACGAGTATCTTGAGATACTTCTGCTAAATGGATTGAATCCCCCAACTACATTCTATTATCTGCCTTGTTTGTCTTATACAGACAGTGTGGGTCCTACATTCAGCCACGGGACGTTTTTTTGTTGAGCGGATGGTCAGAGGGCCAGAACATAATTACAAATACTTTGTAGACTGCAAATAGACCACAAGAAGCCCAAACATATTTAATATTTGAATAAAACATAATAATTTCAAACCTTGATTACATTGAGATACGATCACATAGTCTCACTATTTAGCCTACTGTATGCATGGAAATACTTCCTAAATTAAAATACCTTGGAGCTGATTTCCTGGTGTTTTTACAGTCTTTTATGTCCAACAAAAAAAATGTAAATAAAATAATTGGTCAGAAAACCTGGGGGGCAAATAAAATCACCAGAGGGGCCAATTCAGCCTGTGGGCCGCCAGTTGGGGAACCATATCGTTCCCCTCAGCTTCACAACTGGGGTACGTTCCAGTCCCTCTGCTTCTCACTAAAGAGGGGCCTCTGTGGAGAAACACACAATGCCAATCAGCATCGATCCATTGCATTGGTATCCGGTATCCAAGGAGGCCCCAGTGTTCTGCAGCCCAGTCTTTCACTGTCTGCCAAATGGCCAACTCTCAATAGGCCACTTGATGGTCAAGAAGGGCTTCCGCCCAACATGGCAGAGAAAACACATAGAGAAGGGAAGCTTTTGGTACCAGAACCAGCTATATCTCACTGAGAGAGAAGGAACATCTGCTGTTCTTAGCTATATATTTTATAATATTCATTTATATGGTGTTTATATGCATTAACTCAGTGACTCTCTGTTGTGGTTCAGAAGTTTGGGAGTGGCTCTCTGTTGTGGTTCAGTAGTATGGGAGTGACTCTCTGTTGTGGTTCAGTATTATGGGAGTGACTCTCTGTTGTGGTTCAGTAGTATGGGAGTGACTCTCTGTTGTGGTTCAGTAGTATGGGAGTGACTCTCTGTTGTGGTTCAGTAGTATGGGAGTGACTCTCTGTTGTGGTTCAGTAGTATGGGAGTGACAGCCTGTTGTTGTTCAGTAGTATGACCAAACGACTGAACAGTAGACCAGGTATGACAAAACTAGAGCCTGTAGGACCTGCCTTGTTGATAGTGCTGTTAGGAAGGCAGCAGCACTTTATAATGGACGGACTTCTCCCCATCTTAGCTACTGTTGTATCAATATGTTTTGACCATGACAGTTTACAATCCAGGATTACTCCAAGCAGTTTAGTCTCCTCAACTTGATCAATTTCCACATTATTCATTACAGGATTTAGTTGAGGTTTAGGGTTCAGTGAATGATTAGTTCCAAATACAATATTTTTAGTTTTTCAAATATTTAGAACTAAGTTCATCCTTGCCACCCATTCTGAAACTAACTGCAGCTCTTTGTTAAGTGTTGCAGTCATTTCAGTCGCTGTAGTAGCTGACTTGTATAGTGTTGAGTCATCTGTATACATAGACACTCAGGCTTTACTCAAAGCCAGTGGCATGTCGTTAGTAATTATTGAAAAAGGTAAGGGGCCTAAACAGCTGCCCTGGGGAATTCCTGATTCTATCTGGATTATGTTGTAGAGGCTTCCATTAAAGAACACCCTCTGTGTTCTGTTAGACACGTAACTCTTTATCCACATTATAGCAGGGGGTGTAAAGCCATAACACATACAGTACATTTTTCCAACAGCAGACTATGATCGATAATGGTAAAAGTCTCACCGAAGTCTAAAGAAACAGATCTCACAATCTTTTTCATCATCAATTTCTCTCAGCCAATCATCAGTAATTTGTGTAAGTGCTGTGCTTGTTAAATTTGTCCTTCCCTATAAGCGTGCTGAAAGTCTGTTGTCAATGTTTACTGTAAAATAGTATTGTATCTGGTCCAAAACTTTACTAAGAGTTGGTAACAGGCTGATTGGTGGGCTATTTGAGCCAGTAAAGGGGGCTTTACTATTCTTGGGTAGCGGAATGACTTTAGCTTCCCTCCAGGCCTGAGGGCACACACTTTCTAGTAGGCTTAGATTGAAGATATGGCAAATAGTAGTGGCAATACCATACGTTATTATCCTCAGTCATTTAAATCCACCGAAGACCTTTGAGGTAATATGTCCTTGTACAGATGTCCATTTAGGCTTATGTAAGAGGTTGACCACTGAAAAGGGGTAGCAGGGTGCCCCATTGCACAGGGGCAGACACATTTTAATTGTACTGAATTCCTCCCTTTGCTCAACAGCAGCAGCTTAGATCTTCACTTCCTGTGGAATTGTTTGTAAAAATCCATTTGCTGACTGTGGTTTTATTGGGGAATCTGTGTGACTTGTAAGAGTACAATCAGAAGCTTGTTGAGAGTGAGGGGAGCTAATGGAGCCAGTTGTTTACATGGCAGGATAGTTGAGTAGCTCTCCAATGTCACTATGGAGATGGGAAGAGTCTATTTCAATCAGCCTCTCTAAGACTTTTTCTCTGGAGTTACACAGCAAGAGATATCATGTAGGTCATCTGTGTTAAAAATGTGCATAGGCACATTCTTTAATATTGGTCAAATCTATTCATATAAAACATCTGTCTTTAGCTCATAGGACAGTTAATTAAGAATAATAGTGCAAAACCATGTGCTGCAAATTTCTCAGAATAAAATAATTAATTTCTCAGAATATAATAATTAATTTCACAGAAAATAATAATACATTCATCAGAATATAATAATACATTAATCAGAATATAATAATTAATTTCTCAGAATATAATAATATATTTCTCAGAATATAATAATGAATGTCCTCCAATGGAACTATTATTGTTAGCCAGGGTTTCCCCTTAACCTGGAGGAGCGAGGAATACAGCAGACAAAACATTAAATAATCCCCTTAACCTGGAGGAGCGAGGAATACAGCAGACAAAACATTAAATAATCCCCTTAACCTGGAGGAGCGAGGAATACAGCAGACAAAACATTAAATAATCCCCTTAACCTGGAGGAGCGAGGAATATAGCAGACACAACATTAAATAATCCCCTTAACCTGGAGGAGCGAGGAATATAGCAGACAAAACATTAAATAATCCCCTTAACCTGGAGGAGCGAGGAATATAGCAGACAAAACATTAAATAATCCCCTTAACCTGGAGGAGCGAGGAATATAGCAGACACAACATTAAATAATCCCCTTAACCTGGAGGAGCGAGGAATATAGCAGACAAAACATTAAATAATCCCCTTAACCTGGAGGAGCGAGGAATATAGCAGACAAAACATTAAATAATCCCCTTAACCTGGAGGAGCGAGGAATATAGCAGACAAAACATTAAATAATCCCCTTAACCTGGAGGAGCGAGGAATATAGCAGACACAACATTAAATAATCCCCTTAACCTGGAGGAGCGAGGAATATAGCAGACACAACATTAAATAATCCCCTTAACCTGGAGGAGCGAGGAATATAGCAGACAAAACATTAAATAATCCCCTTAACCTGGAGGAGCGAGGAATAAAACAGACCCAGCTAGCACATTTGGTTCCTTGGAAGTTGTGGGAACGTACGTTTTTTGTTTGCCATTGGTTCTGGGAACAAAGCCATACATTTCCTGACCGGTAAAACGGAACGTTAAGAAAACCACAAGAAACATTCAGAAAACGTTATGTTGAAATTCCCACAGAAGAACGCTGTTTCTTCACGTTCTCGGAACAATTTGAGAACGTTACTTTAAATAGAACCATGGGGAAAATGTAGGAAACGTCAAGCTGAAGTTCTTAAATTCCCACCTAAGAAACATATATGGTTATCAGAACGTTGTGGGAAGGTTGTATGCAAAATAACTATAGGACAACCACACTCTCACCAAGCTCTAAGAAACATATGGTTCTGTGCTAGCTGGGCACATTGTATTCATCCGTCCACTGTGTCCACATTGTGACCAGATTAGTTGGTGTATGCAAATTATTTGACAGATATTTTTTTTTTTTTTAATGGTTTGACAATTCAGATCCGTCTATACTTGATTGATATCCAGACACAACGCAAGCATGACTACCTCCAGAGGTGATCAGGAAGACCTGATCACAATCAGATCACAATGTGTTTTTTAAAATCATATCTACACCTATAATGTGGGCCCCACCAGGTAGAAACAGGGCTTCTGCAATTGCCATGCGTTTGCCTTGATATGAAAATAAATGAAGTCTAAATCTGTGGTTTGGGTGACATAAAGGAGAAAAAGCAGCTCTAATCCTCCATGCTATTCAGAGGTTTACAGGAAGCAGACTATGCCCCCTATAATAGATTCCCCATTCTCAAGTAGACAGACAGCTCATGGATAACATCAATAAGAGGTTCACCATGAACAATAACTCAATGCAAGTTACTTAGCATGCCGGGCAGCACCAAGTTAATGGACCAAGTTGCCATTAATTAAAATACTTTTCTCATTCACCAAGTTGCCATTAATTAAAATACTTTTCTCTTTCACCAAGTTGCCATTAATTAAAATACTTTTCTTTCTCACCAAGTTGCCATTTATTAAAATAATTTTCTTACTCAACAAGTTGCCATTAATTAAAATACTTTTCTCTTTCACCAAGTTGCCATTAATTAAAATACTTTTCTCTTTCACCAAGTTGCCATTAATTAAAATACTTTTCTCTTTCACCAAGCTGCCATTAATTTAAATACTTTTCTCTTTCACCAAGTTGCCATTAATTAAAATACTTTTCTCTTTCACCAAGTTGCCATTAATTAAATTAATTTTCTTACTCAACAAGTTGCCATTAATTAAAATACTTTTCTCTTTCACCAAGTTGCCATTAATTAAAATACTTTTCTCTTTCACCAAGTTGCCATTAATTAAATTAATTTTCTTACTCAACAAGTTGCCATTAATTAAAATACTTTTCTCTTTCACCAAGTTGCCATTAATTTAAATACTTTTCTCTTTCACCAAGTTGCCATTAATTAAAATACTTTTCTCTATCACCAAGTTGCCATTAATTAAATTACTTTTCTTACTCACCAAGTTGCCATTAATTAAAATACTTTTCTCTTTCACCAAGTTGCCATTAATTTAAATACTTTTCTCTATCACCAAGTTGCCATTAATTAAAATACCTTTCTCTTTCACCAAGTTGCCATTAATTAAAATACTTTTCTTACTCACCAAGTTGCCATTAATTAAAATGCTTTTCTTACTCACCAAGTTGCCATTAATTAAAATACTTTTCTCTTTCACCAAGTTGCCATTAATTAAAATACTTTTCTCTTTCACCAAGTTGCCATTAATTTTAAATACTTTTCTCTTTCACCAAGTTGCCATTAATTAAAATACTTTTCTCTTTCACCAAGTTGCCATTAATTAAAATACTTTTCTTACTCACCAAGTTGCCATTAATTAAAATACTTTTCTCTTTCACCAAGTTGCCATTAATTAAAATACTTTTCTTACTCACAAAGTTGCCATTAATTAAAATACTTTTCTCTTTCACCAAGTTGCCATTAATTAAAATAATTGTCTTACTCACAAAGTTGCCATTAATTAAAATACTTTTCTCTTTCACCAAGTTGCCATTAATTAAAATATTTTTCTTACTCACCAAGTTGCCATTAATTAAAATACCTTTCTTACTCACCAAGTTGCCATTAATTAAAATACTTGTCTTACTCACCAAGTTGCCATTAATTAAAATACTTTTCTTACTCACCAAGTTGCCATTAATTAAAATACTTTTCTTACTCACCAAGTTGCCATTAATTAAAATACTTTTCTTACTCACCAAGTTGCCATTAATTAAAATACTTTTCTTACTCACCAAGTTGCCATTAATTAAAATACTTGTCTTACTCACCAAGTTGCCATTAATTAAAATACTTTTCTTACTCACCAAGTTGCCATTAATTAAAATATTTTTCTTACTCACCAAGTTGCCATTAATTAAAATACTTTTCTTACTCACCAAGTTGCCATTAATTAAAATACTTTTCTTAATCACCAAGTTGCCATTAATTAAAATACTTTTCTCTTTCACCAAGTTTCAACACCAACTCACGAAGCTTAACTGATACCACAATCTGACTAATAGCCTCCCGAAAAACAATTACTATGAGACACCCACTTTCTCATCAGGACATCATCCTGGAGAAAATAACCATGGCGACAAATCCCACAATTTGGTCATGCAACACTACTAATGTGGGATCAGCCCGTTGCTCCTTGATTAGATCAGAGCGAGGCACAGATAACGGGATAACAGGGAAAGTAGTGACAGATTTCTTTGTACCGTCATCATTAGCCGGCGCAGTGACCAGATCGCCACGGCTCATTGAATGTGTCACCGCGCACACAGAGAACACCTCTGGGAAACTCTGCATACTCTCATCGGGAATCCCTACAAATGAAGGCTTACAGGAAACCACTAGAGATGGAGACACGACAGGCCATACACGCTCACCAGCCAAGTTATTCCCAAGGATAACATCGATAAACTCAATAGGCAATGAAGGACACACCCCTACAAGAACCTCGCCTTTGACCAGTTTAGAATCCAACATCAGTTAATGCAATGGAACTGACAGAATGTTGAAACCAATTCCCCTAATTAAAACACTATTCCCTGAATCAGGCTCAGCAGAGAAGATTAACACCGACTAACACAAACGACCCAGAGGCACCCGTGTCCCTCAGGATCTTCACTGGCACTGGGTCATTACTTCCTAACAGAGAAACAAAACCCTCTAATGAAAGGTAAATAATCTGGGTGAATTGGGACTTTCACATGCACCTGTGCATGAGACAGAGTGACAGGAGTGAAATGATGTGGGACAGGCGCTGCTAACACCGTAGGCTTAGGTTTAACGTTAGTACGAGTACTGAATTGACCCTAAGCCCTGAGAACAGGACATTAATTTTTCCAATGACCTGAACCCTGACAGTAGTGACACTCTTGACCGAAGTCAGCTTTACCACTTGAGCAGGCTCAACCCTAGATGAATTAATCTCTGCCCATGAACTAGAGTATCTCAGTGGGCGAGGCCCAAATCTCTCCGAACGTCCACACTCACTCCGAATACGGTGATCTGCAAAGCACCATTAAATACATTATTAAAAAATGGAAGGAATATGGCACCACAACAAACCTGCCAAGAGAGGGCCGCCCACCAAAGCTTACAGACCAGGCAAGGAGGGCATTAATCAGAGAGGCAACAAAGAGACCAAAGATAATCCTGAAGGAGCTGCAAAGCTCCACAGTGGAGATTGGAGTATCTGTCCATAGGACCACTTTAAGCCGTACACTCCACAGAGCTGGGCTTTATGGAAGAATAAGCAAACACGTTTGGTGTTCGCCATAAGGCATGTGGGAGACTCCCCAAAGGGGAAACGCTATGTCTGAGGTTTACCTTCCAGCAGGACAATGACCCTAAGCATACTGCTAAAGCAACACTCATGTGGTTTAAGGGGAAACATTTAAATGTCTTGGAATGGCCTAGTCAAAGCCCAGAACTCAATCCAATTGAGAATCTGTGGTATGAATAAAATATATAAATATTGCTGTACACCAGCTGTAATTGCTGCAAAAGGTGGCTCTACAAAGTATTGACTTTGGGAGGGTGAATAGTTATACACGCTCAAATTTTTATTTTGTTTGTCTTATTTCTTGTTTGTTCCACAATAAAAAATATTTAGCATCTTCAAAGTGGTCGGAATGTTGTGTAAATCAAATGATACAAAACCCCCCAAAAATCTATTTTAATTCCAGGTTGTAAGGCAACAAAATAGGAAAAATGCCAAGAGGGGTGAAGACTTTCTCAAGACACTGTATATGTAAACCCCCGGTCAAAAGTTTGTAATATTACTCATTCAAGGGTGTTTCTTTATTTGTACTATTTTTACATCAAAACTATGACATAACACATATGGAATCAGTGTTAAACAAATCAAAATTTATTTTATATTTGAGACTTCAAATAGCCACCCTTGCCTTCATGACAGCTTTGCACACTCATGGCATTCTCTCAACTAGCTTCATGTTCATTCTCTCAAGCAGATCTATGAGGATCACCACCGGAATGGAAGACCCAGAAATACCTCTGCTGCAGAGGATAAGTTCATTAGAGTTACCAGCCTCAGATTGCAGCCCAAATAAATGCTTCACAGAGTTCAAGTAACAGACACATCTCAACATCAACTGTTCAGAGGAGACTGTGTGAATCAGACCATCATGGTTGAATTGCTGCAAAGAAACCACTCCTAAAGGACACCGATAAGAAGAAGAGACTTGCTTGGTCCAAGAAACACGAGTCATGGACATTAGACCGGTGGAAATTTGTCCTTTGGTCTGGAGTCCAAATTTAGATGGTTTGGGATGAGTCGGACCTCAGTTAAGGAAAACCAGCCAACTAGTGCTCAGCAGGAAAAGCATTCCAGGTGAAGCTGGTTGAGAGGATGCCAAGAGTGTGCAAAGCTGTCATCAAGGCAAAGGGGGCTATTTGAAGAATCTCAAGTATAAAATATATTTTTATTTGTTTAACACTTTTTATTCTACAATGTAAAATTCTTGAATGAGTAATATTCCAAACTTTTGACCGGAGGTGTATAGCATGCTATAGCAGCCGGCTGGTGAGTAAAATGCTCTTCTTTCTCTCTGGAACAAATTTCAATTTGGGGTTAAACCACCCCAGCAAATTGAAGATTGGTGGCTCATTCCAATGTATGCTACATCACTTCGATCCAATACACTGAAATGTAATCGGAAATTCAGTGAAACTCAGTTCATGTTTATCTGCGTAAAAACAACAAGTGAGTTAGTTTGGCCCATGTATACTTGTAAATTCCTACAGAAATGTCAGCCTAGCGGTTAGAGCGTTGGGCCAGTAACTGAAAGGTTGCTGGTTTGAATCCCCTGAGCCAACAAAGGTGAAAAAAAACCTGTCAATGTGTCCTTCAGCAAGGCACTTAACCCTAATTTGCTCCAGGAGTCTGACCCTGTAAATAACAATTTGTTCATAACTGACTTGCCTAGTTAAAACATTTTTTTTTTTGAGGAAGCCTTTGACCTAATTTTTTAAGTCATGGAACACTGACATCTGTTTTAACATTACAGAACTTGTGGAAAAGGAGGTTTCACTGCCATCTCAAACCCCATACAGAGGAACCATATTGTTTACCACGTACCACAAGACGCTATCAACAGAACATGCCATGTGCTTATCCCTTTAAATAATGCCTAAAACTAAACGTTGCACTATGATGAAACATACAAACTGCTGCACTCAAGCATCAGTTAATCCTTCTTACATGAGAAGCATTTAAGTGAATTTATACCTTGTTGAACATCAGGCTTCAGAGTAATCTGCCTGGTTCACAAGAAATGAGAGATACATTATGCATTGGATCTCATTGGACATAAGGACCAAGCAGTAGTCCTACACGGTGATGTTGGAGTGGAAGACCGACTACAGGAGAATCAGACCAACAGTAGAGGTCTAGCAGACCACCAGAACATATAGAACACCACACCACATTGGTTCACCGGGGTAATGCAATCACAGTTACCGTTTGGAATACAGGAGAGGCAGGCCCAGAGCCCCTGAGAGAGGAGTTAACCTCAGCCCCTGAGATTGGAGTTAACCTCAGCCCCTGAGAGAGGAGTTAACCTCAGCCCCTGAGAGAGGAGTTAACCTCAGCCCCTGAGAGAGGAGTTAACCTCAGCCCCTGAGAGAGGAGTTAACCTCAGCCCCTGAGAGAGGAGTTAACCTCAGCCCCTGAGAGAGGAGTTAACCTCAGCCCCTGAGAGAGGAGTTAACCTCAGGAAAACCAGGAATCCTCCGATGTTCATTTTGATATTCTTTCAAATACTAGAGGGATTCATCTCGATCACAATACACTACAAATTAAGCACTGTGAATAAAAATGCACTACGCAGAGTTGTCGTACAGATGTAAAAAAAATAATATGACATGAATCATGTCTGTCATTTATTCACCAGAGGGACATTACATTCTGAGGAATATTATGAAACGGACAGCCTTTATATGAACATCAAAGCAGACAGTTGTGAGGGGGCGGACATGTTGACCTACGCAGGAAGGTCAGGGGAAGTGGCCGTGTGTGTGTGTGTGCTGAACTGAGCTCATGTAATTTATCACCCATATGGCCCCAGGGAGATGGCACTCAGAAAACAGATCAACTTTGGGGGCTGGGGAAGGGAGGAGGAAGTTATATCTACAACCATCTATTGGACGCCCCATGGAACAGAGAATAAACAAAGAAAGCTTTGTTATAAAAACCACAGGGATGAAAAGGAGCAATAAAAACTACAAACTGTGAGAATATGCTGGAAATCAGTGCTGCCGTGACTACCAGGGTAACATGTAGATGTCTCTGTTCTTCACAGTTAGTTGGTATCTGTACATTAACACAGAATAAGTCTAAGGGAGAAGAGCCGAGTGGTAAGTGATGTGACAGAGGCACAAGTCCTGTAACATCTGCCGTCTCTGGTGTGCGGCAGGGTTCCGGAGCGGCCAGATCCTAGCGAATCAGATGGCCTTGTTCGGAGAATAGGAAAACGAAGAGCATCTTGTGCCTCCGAAGATAATTGGGTCACTGAAACTCTCCCAATCTCACACGCTGACACTGGAGGAGACACGGCATAAAGGAGGCGTGTCCTTAGAGAGGACAAGTAGTAGGACAACTCTGACGTAGGACGTACTGATACACAACCTAAACATTCGCTCCAACAAATGAGTATGGATCAGAAGCCTCGTTTTAAAACAAACACATGCTGAATCCATTACTGTGTTGTAACCTTTCATTTGGCAGAGATGGCCATGGGCAGAGGCAACCTGACAATGTACCCAGCTAGCACATTCGGTTCTCATCCAAGCAACTATCCTGCACCATTCCCAGAAAGTTGTGAGAAGGTTGTATGTTAAGTAACCATAGGACAACCACGCTCTGACCAAGCTCTGAGGAACATATGGTTCTCAGTACGTTATGTGATAGCTGGGTAGTCTATTCTAACTGATGTTATGTGATAGCTGGGTAGTCTATTCTAACTGATGCTATGTGATAGCTGGGTAGTCTATTCTAACTGATGTTATGTGATAGCTGGGTAGTCTATTCTAACTGATGCTATGTGATAGCTGGGTAGTCTATTCTAACTGATGCTATGTGATAGCTGGGTAGTCTATTCTAACTGATGCTATGTGATAGCTGGGTAGTCTATTCTAACTGATGCTATGTGATAGCTGGGTAGTCTATTCTAACTGATGTTATGTGATAGCTGGGTAGTCTATTCTAACTGATGCTATGTGATAGCTGGGTAGTCTATTCTAACTGATGTTATGTGATAGCTGGGTAGTCTATTCTAACTGATGCTATGTGATAGCTGGGTAGTCTATTCTAACTGATGCTATGTGATAGCTGGGTAGTCTATTCTAACTGATGCTATGTGATAGCTGGGTAGTCTATTCTAACTGATGTTATGTGATAGTCTATTCTAACTGATGTTATGTGATAGCTGGGTAGTCTATTCTAACTGATGTTATGTGATAGCTGGGTAGTCTATTCTAACTGATGTTATGTGATAGCTGGGTAGTCTATTCTAACTGATGTTATGTGATAGCTGGGTAGTCTATTCTAACTGATGTTATGTGATAGCTGGGTAGTCTATTCTAACTGATGTTATGTGATAGCTGGGTAGTCTATTCTAACTGATGTTATGTGATAGCTGGGTAGTCTATTCTAACTGATGCTATGTGATAGCTGGGTAGTCTATTCTAACTGATGCTATGTGATAGCTGGGTAGTCTATTCTAACTGATGTTATGTGATAGCTGGGTAGTCTATTCTAACTGATGCTATGTGATAGCTGGGTAGTCTATTCTAACTGATGTTATGTGATAGCTGGGTAGTCTATTCTAACTGATGCTATGTGATAGCTGGGTAGTCTATTCTAACTGATGCTATGTGATAGCTGGGTAGTCTATTCTAACTGATGCTATGTGATAGCTGGGTAGTCTATTCTAACTGATGCTATGTGATAGCTGGGTAGTCTATTCTAACTGATGTTATGTGATAGCTGGGTAGTCTATTCTAACTGATGCTATGTGATAGCTGGGTAGTCTATTCTAACTGATGTTATGTGATAGCTGGGTAGTCTATTCTAACTGATGCTATGTGATAGCTGGGTAGTCTATTCTAACTGATGCTATGTGATAGCTGGGTAGTCTATTCTAACTGATGCTATGTGATAGCTGGGTAGTCTATTCTAACTGATGTTATGTGATAGTCTATTCTAACTGATGTTATGTGATAGCTGGGTAGTCTATTCTAACTGATGTTATGTGATAGCTGGGTAGTCTATTCTAACTGATGTTATGTGATAGCTGGGTAGTCTATTCTAACTGATGTTATGTGATAGCTGGGTAGTCTATTCTAACTGATGTTATGTGATAGCTGGGTAGTCTATTCTAACTGATGTTATGTGATAGCTGGGTAGTCTATTCTAACTGATGTTATGTGATAGCTGGGTAGTCTATTCTAACTGATGCTATGTGATAGCTGGGTAGTCTATTCTAACTGATGCTATGTGATAGCTGGGTAGTCTATTCTAACTGATGTTATGTGATAGCTGGGTAGTCTATTCTAACTGATGCTATGTGATAGCTGGGTAGTCTATTCTAACTGATGCTATGTGATAGCTGGGTAGTCTATTCTAACTGATGCTATGTGATAGCTGGGTAGTCTATTCTAACTGATGTTATGTGATAGCTGGGTAGTCTATTCTAACTGATGTTATGTGATAGCTGGGTAGTCTATTCTAACTGATGTTATGTGATAGCTGGGTAGTCTATTCTAACTGATGTTATGTGATAGCTGGGTAGTCTATTCTAACTGATGCTATGTGATAGCTGGGTAGTCTATTCTAACTGATGCTATGTGATAGCTGGGTAGTCTATTCTAACTGATGCTATGTGATAGCTGGGTAGTCTATTCTAACTGATGCTATGTGATAGCTGGGTAGTCTATTCTAACTGATGCTATGTGATAGCTGGGTAGTCTATTCTAACTGATGCTATGTGATAGCTGGGTAGTCTATTCTAACTGATGTTATGTGACTGAGTTGCACAGAGGCAGGGAGTTACACTATTAAATGGTGTCTATGGTAACACACTGTTGTTAGTAATATGAAGTAGAAAACAGCTGTACACATCAGTCCTGATCTAACTAGCATTTCATTGCATTATGGTGATCCTGACTGTAACAGACCTTGAGTCTATCTAGAGTGCTTTATTGAGCATCAGAGACAGACAGACAGTCTGTCCTTTCTTACACACATAATCAGAACTAATTAAGACCGTTCCGCGTCACATACCACATGCTGACTATAGTCTCACACATCAGTCATCATGACCCACATAAAGGGTTCTAAAAGGTTCCAATGGAAAGAATATTACAAAAACAAATGTTTATACTGCAAATGCCAGCAGTTATTCATCTTGCTGCATTTGTTTTTGACTAAACCCCAATATTAAGTTTCACCCCAAGCTACTTTCCAGGACTGGGACACCCAGATTATTTATCTCATTCAATATGTGAGACATGCTAAACTGGAGATGCATTTCAACTGAGGATTCACCACAATATCCTCTATGAGCAATGAGGATATTCTTCTTGTGTATTCATAAGGTAGCTTTCTTATTAACAGCATGGAATAACATAGCCAAAGTGGACAAATTAATGTGGGAATATGTGAATTA
Source organism: Thymallus thymallus (assembly GCA_023634145.1). NCBI lineage: Eukaryota > Metazoa > Chordata > Actinopteri > Salmoniformes > Salmonidae > Thymallus > Thymallus thymallus. Next base: position 1,805,619 of record CM042408.1, on the reverse strand, counting down.
TTTCAGTGCAACCAATTTCCGCAAAGGCTTTGCTACTTTTGGGAATGTCTTTCTGTAAACAATTCAGAGAAGTTTTCGTCATTATAATATTCTAACTGGAAAAAAGGTCATGAAAAAAACTGGACAAAAATTATTAGCCCTTTTTTTCTGGTCCACATGTCTATACTGCCATCTAGGGGTTAATTATATACAGCACATTCTATATTTGAAAAGGTTTTGTCAGTTAACTTTGTCATTTCATTGTAATGATGCTGAACCTCTGCTGTGACCCATGAACCAATACATCTATATCCAATGTACAGAAGAGAGTTTGAAAACATACGTCAGTTTTAGGACAAGGGGATTCATCTTCAAGTATCAAATATATTGAACGCATCTAAAATTATTATCGCTTATTTGAATTACAAACCCATTACTTTAACCTTCCCTATGAATTACAGAAGCAATATTGAAAATAATTATTTCAATGACTCTTTTTTAAATAATGAAAAGATTTCAATAATTAGTACATTTCAGGATTATCACATAATCTGAAACTATATATATCGAAAAACAGAACATTGTTTCCTGGGATTTTATCAGATTGGTTGTCAATAGTAACATTTGTGAACGAGACCATAAGACTGTAGCTCAGACTCGTTCTAAGAAAATAACATTCAGGAAGGAGTGTAAGAACAGCCTTCTCTCCACTAGATGGCGCTTACACCAAGTAAAAACATTGCTCAAGCTCTGACACTTGATGAAATCCTCTCTATTGAGTTGAAATGCATTCATATCAATTTCAGCAACTAACCTCTGTTTAGTCCTACTACTTCTGGCCACGGATGGCGTAGAGAACAGTAGCACCCGCACACACCTGAAGATAAAAAGCAATGAGCTCTCTATACAGCTGACTGGCAAAACACAAACAATGATAAATAAACACATACATCTAATGCATTGGAAAAAATAAATATTTGATCAAGGACCGATGGAAAACAAATGACCAAAATGAAGAAGAACTAAGGCAAATCTATGCATAAAGGAGCTCAGCTGAGGCTGACATTCAGCACTACTGAGTGGCAGCACTACTGAGTGGACAACACTACTGAGTGGACAGCACTACTGAGTGGACAACACTACTGAGTGGACAGCACTACTGAGTGGACAGACTACTGAGTGAACAGCACTACTGAGTGGACAGCACTACTGAGTGGACAGCACTACTGAGTGGACAGCACTACTGAGTGGACAGACTACTGAGTGGACAGCACTACTGAGTGGACAGCACTACTGAGTGGACAGCACTACTGAGTGGACAGACTACTGAGTGGACAGCACTACTGAGTGGACAGCACTACTGAGTGGACAACACTACTGAGTGGACAACACTACTGAGTGGACAGCACTACTGAGTGGACAGACTACTGAGTGGACAGCACTACTGAGTGGACAGCACTACTGAGTGGACAGCACTACTGAGTGGACAAAACTACTGATTTTTCAGATAGTGTATATAACGTTGAGGGTCTAACATTGTTTCAGGGATCCTGCCAAGGATAACATATCCCCCACCCACACTCACTGCCAAGGATAACATATCCCCCACCCACACTCACTGCCAAGGATAACATATCCCCCACCCACACTCACTGCCAAGGATAACATACCTTACTGGAATGTCAGTTTCACTCTATTAAATAATGATGTGGTTGCTTTTTACATTCCTGCTAGGCTCCACAGTGTGTCCCACCTACACGTCTTTAATGAACGCCATGGTGGCTTGCGTGTGTGTGTGTGTGTGTGTAGACTCCAGGGCTCTAGGTTACGGTAGGTGAAAGGGACTATTCTATTATCAGTGTATGTATCCACAGACGGATGAGCATTTTCTTGTTTGCTTATGGCCTTATACAGCTCGTGGAGTGCGGTCTTAGTGCCAGCATCCGTCTGTGGTGGTTAATAGACAGCTACAAAATAGTATGGTCTACAGCTTATCATGAACTACTCTACCTCAGGCGAGCAAAACCTCAAGGCTTCTTTAATATTAGATTTCGCGCACCAGCTGTAATTGACAAATAGACACAGACCAGCACCCCTCATCTGTTCTGTCTTGCCGATGCACGGAAAACCGAGCCAACTATATATTATCCATGTCGTCGTTCAGCCACAACTCGGTGAAACATAAGATATTCGTTTTTAATGTCCTGTTGGTAGGATAGTCTCCAACAGAGCTCATCCAGTTTATTCTCCAGTGATTGCACGTTGGCCGGATGGTAGTTACACACTAGCCGACAAATTCTCCCAAGGAAATTCTGCTTCCCCTGTATCGGCAGCGTCGCTGCATGCAAATGACAGGGATTTGGGCCTGGTATTACTCATTAAAGAAAACATCTTTGTCCAGTTTGAGGTGAGTAGTCTCTGTTCTGATGTCCAGAAGCTGTTTTGGGTCATAAGAGACGGTAGCAGCAACATTATGTACAAAATAAGTTACAAACAACGCAAAAAACACAGAAAATAGCCCAGTTGGTTAGGAGCCTGTAAAACGGCAGCCATCCCTTCCAGCGCCATTGTATTGATTGTGTGTTTTGGATCATTGTCTTGCTGCAGGACCCAGCTGCACTTCAGCTTCAGCTCACAGGTCCTGACTTTCTCCTGTAGAATTCTGTTACAGAGCAGAATCCATGGTGTCTTCTATTAAGGCAAGTCGTCCAGGTCCTGAGGCAGCAAAGCATCTCCGAACCATCACACTACCACCACCATGCTTGACCGTTGGTATTATGAGGTTCTTACTGTGGAATGCAGTGTTTGGTTTTCGCCAGACATAATGGGACTCTTCTCATCCAAAAAGTGGACTCAAGTTTCCCAAAAAAGCACCTGGAAGCACCTGGATGATCATCAAGACTCTTTGAAGAATGTTCAATGGACAGGTGAGCCAAAGTATAACTTTTTGGACGACATGGGTCCCATTATGCCTGGCGACAACCGAACACTGCACTCCACAGTAATAACCTTATACCAACGGACAAGCATATTTGTTCACTCAGGTTCCCTTTATTCAATATTAGGTTTTGGTTGAAGATTTGACGACATTCAGCATCAAAAAAATGCAAAAGTAGAGACAATCAGAAAGGGGACAGATGCTTTTTCACGGCGCTGTGTGTTGTTTCCCAGAACATAGCACTTAGCAGTGACGTGAAACTTTCCTCTCCTCTCAAGTTTAAATGGCTACACATGAATAAGGACACTGAGATGGTTTTGAGAGTCGATGGTTTGAGAGTAAGAGCTGGAATATGCTGTAGAATCTGAATAACAGATGCAGTGGAAGAATTTCCAACTCTTGTTGCAAATGTTATTTTTAGGTCGTTTTTTTTTTGCGAGATGAAAGAGATTTGTATTTTCACTACTTATCCCCTCAGACACTTTTACTGTTGTGTTGGAAGAACGAGACACTGTTCTTTATCAAAGACACAAGTTTATTTGCTATCATTCTAACATGCACACTTTCCTGAGCTCGGTGGCCCTTCATGGATCACATTACGAGTCAAAAGACCCACACAACAACCTCACAGATAACTCTTATCTTAAACCAGAACAGTATTTCTTATGAACACAAAACGTTGACTAGACCTTATCTAGTCAGGTTGTTATCTTCATCCCGAGAGAGCATCTGCAGCTCTACCACGGAGGACATTTACCTTCATAGCTAATCATGAGTTCTCAGAAGTTGTTTTGGCTTGTCAAGCTAAAGTTCTCAGAACTACGTGCTATCTACAAAATGTTTCATTTGAGTTCAACGGAGTAAAAAAATGTAATAAAATGCACTCATTAGCATGAAAAGTAATCCATCATCAGATAACACAAAAATAGAGTTGAAAGTTCATGTGCTGTGTAACAAATCACATACACTGTACGTGTTTAAAAAGCAATAGGGGTGCATGACTATGAATTATGTTTTTACCAACAACAGTGATAAGACCAAAAAAAATATGTATCATTTTACTGTATAATATACAAAGCTGTTACAAGTCACAACACAGGGTCAGGTCAAAGGTCGGTGCGCGCAGAAGAACACAAACTTACAAGGAATTAAGGTAGTTGAGATATCATCCTTCTGTGAAGCTGGTTGGTGGTAGCCTGGGTTCCAGTCTGTTTTGTACAGTATTTGGAGGTAGCTAGTTTGAATACTGAAACAGTCAGGTACACAAGCTACATTTTGCGTTTATGTATAGGTAGAATTCAGGTGAAGATTAACGAATCAATCATCCTGCCAACATTTTTCCATGACTTTAGAGGAAACAATTTAGACATTGAAATAACTTGAGTGTAGATGCTCATTGGGCCATTACTCAATGAATCCCATTTAAGTAATTTAACAAAGATTTGCATGCAATAAATGATTTGTGTTCTGAACAATGATACCTCTTATAAAATTATAAAAATGTATATTTTATCCACACATATTGGTTAGTTCACTAAATATACAAATGCACACGATTTTCTACTACTAGGGTGAAGCAAAGCACAACACTACGGTTTTTAAGTGCTTATACTGTATGTCTGTATGTTGGAACACAGCCTTGATTCTCACCATCACACAACTACTGTTGTTGTTTACCGAATGCATAAACGGAACGCATAAACGGAACACATAAACGGAACGCATAAACGGAACACATAAACGGAACACATAAACGGAACACATAAACGGAACACATAAACGGTCCATTATAAATCACAATCTGGGTCAGATGGGAATAATTTGAAAGCTTTTTCTATTGCCAAGATGACTAGCTAGGAACTTACAGTGTTAGGGTTTCAGAGGGCAATTCATAGAAACAGATGGTAAATCCAGTATGTTGTGCATAGAAAGGAGTCACAAGTGCATTCAGATTGTATGTCATCTTGTAACTGTACATCAAACACAATGACCATAAGCCTTGACACTGTATATGACATGAGTTTTATCTGATGGAAATGTGAAGCGGATATTTGGACTCAAAGGTGTTTGTCTTTCTTGTAGGACATCAAACAGTATTTATTATAATCCTCAAAGTCTCATCTTTCAAAATACATCCAGTCGTCTTAATTTACAGTATTTCCCTCATTCACACAACAAGAAATGTGCAAAGGTTGCCCAATTAGAGGGGGGGATAGGAGCAACATCTTGTTGCACGCAGTGCTCAAGTTCACATCAGCTGTCAGTCAAAACCCATACAGCGCTGTGAAGAGCAGACCCAGAACTCTGACGTCAAGTAAACCATGTTACTCTACAGACACTGTGTTCAAAATTAGGCGAAACACGGTAAGTGGAAAATCATTTAAATGTATATTCTTAGTGAACTGTCCCTTTAACTATTGCATGAAAATGGATAACAGAATCTATCAGTGTAACTGGAAGAAGAGGTCATCATTTTAAACACCAATACAGTAAGTGAGACAGCTTAACCGGTACATGACTGAAGGATGAATATGAGAGGGAAACCTGATCTAAAGTGACATTGAGATAGTACCCCAGAGTAATTTAATACATGACTCTAAACAAACATATCACATCATAGTCCTTCATGGGAGAATATGAGAAATTCTATAAACATGACGAAGCAGTTTAGAATCAAGCAGTACTACATATCTGTTCGAGGTCATCAAAACTAAGACTATGGCTAATGTCAGGAAACAGAACAACTGCACAGTGACCACGATCCCTGCAACTGGGACAACCAGACGTTGACACTGGGTTTCTCAACAACAGATTGTCGGTATTACTGTACCTATACACTCTTGGCAATGCACTAGTTAAAGTGAGAAGGTGGGATGGTAAACCAGGTTATTACTGTTTAGTAGTTCAAACTACTTAAACTTCTATCATTTCCGTCCGTTTAGTAAAACAGAGTACTTTAGTAAAACAGAGTACTTTAGTAAAACAGAGTACTTTAGTAAAACAGAGTACGTCAACGTCTCTATTTATATGTCCTCTGAAGCCAATGTCATCAAGAAAACTACTTAAACACATCTGACGTTATCACAGAAAATTGTCTTGCAGGAAAATACAAATATTGTACTTTGTGGTCGTGTCATATGTTGTCGTGTCATATGTTGTCGTGTCATATGTTGTCGTGTCATATGTTGTCGTCTCATATGTTGTCGTGTCATATGTTGTCGTCTCATATGTTGTCGTGTCATATGTTGTCGTGTCATATGTTGTCGTCTCATATGTTGTCATATCATATGTTGTCGTCTCATATGTTGTCGTGTCATATGTTGTCGTGTCATATGTTGTCGTCCCATATGTTGTCGTGTCATATGTTGTCGTGTCATATGTTGTCGTGTCATATGTTGTCGTGTCATATGTTGTCGTCTCATATGTTGTCGTGTCATATGTTGTCGTGTCATATGTTGTCGTGTCATATGTTGTCGTGTCATATGTTGTCGTGTCATATGTTGTCGTGTCATATGTTGTCGTCTCATATGTTGTCGTGTCATATGTTGTCGTCCCATATGTTGTCGTGTCATATGTTGTCGTGTCATATGTTGTCGTGTCATATGTTGTCGTGTCATATGTTGTCGTGTCATATGTTGTCGTCTCATATGTTGTCGTGTCATATGTTGTCGTGTCATATGTTGTCGTGTCATATGTTGTCGTGTCATATGTTGTCGTCTCATATGTTGTCGTGTCATATGTTGTCGTCCCATATGTTGTCGTGTCATATGTTGTCGTGTCATATGTTGTCGTGTCATATGTTGTCGTGTCATATGTAAATTCCAAATGAAGCCTCTCACTGAATTGTAATAAATATTTAGGTTGGTGTCATAAAGGAAAGACTTTATTACACCATTAGAATCTTGGATGAGTCAACTCATGGCAACACCATGGCAACACCATGGCAACACCATGGTAACCCAGCATACAACTCTACTGCTAGTGCTTTGATCAAATTGGACCACTTTGTCAAGTTAAATAAGACGTTTCTGAGCCAAATCCTAGTTGACTCAGAGTGAATGGGTCTTAGATGTTGTCTCTCTTGTCGTGATGTGTGTTTGGTCCTATATGTATTTTATTTACATTTTAATCCCCCATCCCCGCAGGAGGCCTTTTGCCTGTAGGTAGGCCGTCATTGTAAATAAGACTTTGTTCTTAACTGACTCACTTAGTTAAATAAAGGTTCAATAAAAAAATAAAATAAAAAAACTGACATCCTTATTTTACACACGTATTTAAAAGACATCAACGACAAACAAACACTTTTCAGGGTCAGAATTCTGTACGTACAAATAGGACATCTACAGACCCCTCGCCGTCATCTACAGACCCCTCGCCACCATCTACAGACCCCTCGCCACCATCTACAGACCCCTCGCCACCATCTACAGACCCCTCGCCGTCATCTACAGACCCCTCGCCGTCATCTACAGACCCCTCGCCGTCATCTACAGACCCCTCGCCGTCATCTACAGACCCCTCGCCGTCATCTACAGACCCCTCGCCGCCATCTACAGACCCCTCGCCGTCATCTACAGACCCCACGCTGTCATCTACAGACCCCTCGTCGTCATCTACAGTAGAGTGGGGAAGGAGGGGGAATCAACACAGTAGAGTGGGGAAGGATGGGGAATCAACACAGTAGAGTGGGGAAGGATGGGGAATCAACACAGTATGGTGGGGAAGGAGGGGGAATCAACACAGTAGAGTGGGGAAGGATGGGGAATCAACACAGTAGAGTGGGGAAGGATGGGGAATCAACACAGTAGAGTGGGGAAGGATGGGGAATCAACACAGTAGAGTGGGGAAGGATGGGGAATCAACACAGTAAGGTGGGGAAGGAGAGGGAATCAACACAGTAGAGTGGGGAAGTAGGGGGAATCAACACAGTAGGGTGGGGAAGTAGGGGGAATCAACACAGTAGAGTGGGGAAGTTGGGGGAATCAACACAGTCAGTGAAACAGAAACAACAGGGTTTATATGAGTAGAGACATTTTTACAAAAAGTAAAATCCCTTCTCTTGAGGCAACTTTGGTTGTTAAGGCTCTAATGCAGCTGTGCTTGACCAACAACGACTGTGTTGTGAAACAGGGAGGAGAAGTAGGAGAAGAGGTGCTATCTGGAATCCTCCGGCTCTGATTTGATGGTCTTCTTGTCAGAAAGGCTGAGAACCCCTTGGGAGAAGTCAGCCCCGTTCCCATTGGCTGGAATGAGAATGAGAAAATAAATAAATAGGAGGATTATTTTAAAATGATTCAGCATGAGGGAACTATGACAAAGAATCAACAAACTGATTCAGTATCAAATGATTCAGCATGAGAGAACTATGACAAATAATCAACAAACTGATTCAGTATCAAATGATTCAGCATGAGAGAACTATGACAAAGAATCAACAAACTGATTCAGAATCAAATGATTCAGCACGATATGTAGATAGTGTGTGAGTATGTATTGATATGTCGATAGTTAGTGTGTATGTATTGATATGTAGATAGTGTGTGAGTATGTATTGATATGTAGATAGTGTGTGAGTATGTATTGATATGTAGATAGTGTGTGAGTATGTATTGATATGTAGATAGTGTGTGAGTATGTATTGATATGTAGATAGTGTGTGTGTATGTATTGATATGTAGATAGTGTGTGTGTATGTATTGATATGTAGATAGTGTGTGAGTATGTATTGATATGTAGATAGTGTGTGAGTATGTATTGATATGTAGATAGTGTGTGAGTATGTATTGATATGTAGATAGTGTGTGTGTATGTATTGATATGTTGATAGTTAGTGTGTATGTATTGATATGTAGATAGTGTGTGTGTATGTATTGATATGTATATAGTGTGTGTGTATGTATTGATATGTAGATAGTGTGTGTGTATGTATTGATATGTAGATAGTGTGTGTGTATGTATTGATATGTAGATAGTGTGTGTGTATGTATTGATATGTAGATAGTGTGTGTGTATGTATTGATATGTAGATAGTGTGTGTATTGATATGTAGATAGTGTATGTATTGATATGTAGATAGTGTGTGTATTGATATGTAGATAGTGTGTGAGTATGTATTGATATGTAGATAGTGTATGTATTGATATGTAGATAGTGTGTGAGTATGTATTGATATGTAGATAGTGTGTGTGTGTATGTATTGATATGTAGATAGTGTGTGTGTGTATGTATTGATATGTAGATAGTGTGTGTGTATGTATTGATATGTAGATAGTGTGTGTGTATGTATTGATATGTAGATAGTGTATGTATTGATATGTAGATAGTGTATGTATTGATATGTAGATAGTGTGTGTATTGATATGTAGATAGTGTATGTATTGATATGTAGATAGTGTGTGTATTGATATGTAGATAGTGTATGTATTGATATGTAGATAGTGTATGTATTGATATGTAGATAGTGTATGTATTGATATGTAGATAGTGTATGTATTGATATGTAGATAGTGTATGTATTGATATGTAGATAGTGTGTGTATTGATATGTAGATAGTGTATGTATTGATATGTAGATAGTGTGTGTATTGATATGTAGATAGTGTATGTATTGATATGTAGATAGTGTATGTATTGATATGTAGATAGTGTGTGTATTGATATGTAGATAGTGTATGTATTGATATGTAGATAGTGTATGTATTGATATGTAGATAGTGTATGTATTGATATGTAGATAGTGTATGTATTGATATGTAGATAGTGTGTGTATTGATATGTAGATAGTGTGTGTATTGATATGTAGATAGTGTGTGTATTGATATGTAGATAGTGTATGTATTGATATGTAGATAGTGTATGTATTGATATGTAGATAGTGTGTGTATTGATATGTAGATAGTGTGTGTATTGATATGTAGATAGTGTATGTATTGATATGTAGATAGTGTATGTATTGATATGTAGATAGTGTATGTATTGATATGTAGATAGTGTATGTATTGATATGTAGATAGTGTATGTATTGATATGTAGATAGTGTGTGTATTGATATGTAGATAGTGTGTGTATTGATATGTAGATAGTGTATGTATTGATATGTAGATAGTGTATGTATTGATATGTAGATAGTGTATGTATTGATATGTAGATAGTGTATGTACTGACATGTAGATAGTGTATGTATTGATATGTAGATAGTGTATGTATTGATATGTAGATAGTGTGTGTATTGATATGTAGATAGTGTGTGTATTGATATGTAGATAGTGTATGTATTGATATGTAGATAGTGTATGTATTGATATGTATATAGTGTATGTATTGATATGTAGATAGTGTATGTATTGATATGTAGATAGTGTATGTATTGATATGTAGATAGTGTGTGTATTGATATGTAGATAGTGTGTGTATTGATATGTAGATAGTGTATGTATTGATATGTAGATAGTGTATGTATTGATATGTAGATAGTGTATGTATTGATATGTAGATAGTGTGTGTATTGATATGTAGATAGTGTATGTATTGATATGTAGATAGTGTGTGTATTGATATGTAGATAGTGTATGTATTGATATGTAGATAGTGTATGTATTGATATGTAGATAGTGTGTGTATTGATATGTAGATAGTGTATGTATTGATATGTAGATAGTGTGTGTATTGATATGTAGATAGTGTATGTATTGATATGTAGATAGTGTATGTATTGATATGTAGATAGTGTATGTATTGATATGTAGATAGTGTGTGTATTGATATGTAGATAGTGTATGTATTGATATGTAGATAGTGTATGTATTGATATGTAGATAGTGTATGTATTGATATGTAGATAGTGTATGTATTGATATGTAGATAGTGTATGTATTGATATGTAGATAGTGTATGTATTGATATGTAGATAGTGTATGTATTGATATGTAGATAGTGTATGTATTGATATGTAGATAGTGTATGTATTGATATGTAGATAGTGTATGTATTGATATGTAGGCTACGTGTGTCGTTTTAAATGTATGTCGTTCTGTCCTTGTCTATTAATGTTGTGTATTACGTCATGTTTCATGTTTCATGTGTCATGTTTTGTGTGGAACCCAGGAAGAGTAGCTGCTGCTTTCACAACAGATAATGGGGATCCTAATAAAATACCAAATACCAAAAAACACACACCTGGACCCATCCTGAAACTCCCCAAAACCCCCACAAACAGAGGACAAACTAACGGAAGAAATTAAAAGGTGACTATGAAACTAAACATAAAGGCAGTGTATATTTAACCATCAGAAATAGAATTTTAGCGGGCATTGGTACCGCTGACCCAATGTTTCTCCTAACACTAACCTTAACCTTATTTACACTACACCTAACCTTAACCTTAACATAACCCTGGTTCCTAAACCTAACCTCAACACTTAATTAATTCAACCTGACGTTTTCGTTCTGCCGGTCTAATATACACTTCCTAACATAAATGTCTAATGATTAACCTGGTAGTAGACTGGTGTTGTCAGTGGAGCCTCGGTTGGCATGGTAGCGGTACTCTGGGACAGTGTTGTGTCTCAACTTGAAGCCCCCCAGAGGGACCTTCCACTCCAGGGCCTGCAGTCTGTCCTGGGCCTGCAGTCTGGCCTGGGCCTGCAGTCTGTCCAGGGACTGGGCTTCGTGATGGATCTCCATCTGCCTGGCCAGCAGTCTGGCCTGGGCCTGCAGTCTGTCCAGGGACTGGGCTTCGTGATGGATCTCCATCTGCCTGGCCAGCAGTCTGGCCTGGGCCTGCAGTCTGGCCTGGGCTTGGGCTTCGTGATGGATCTCCATCTGTCTGGCCAGCAGACGCTCCAGCTGCAGCTATAACACACAAGCATGGACAGACGCAGACACACACAGATGCAGGCATGCAGAGTTAGAGATGTTACACACAATACAAATGAAGTTTGTTTTTCACATTAGAAAACACATAGCTATAACAGTTATATCAAAGACCATCTAAATGGGAAGTCTGTTCTCCTGTTAAGATACTCATTGTTAATACACACATCAGTCAGCCATTTCCTGCCTCATCTATCTCTCCAAAACGACAGATTAGAAACCTATAATTTGACAAGGGATATTTAGGAGGGGTATTTTAAATGGATACTTAATCTACTTCCTCAGAGTCAGATGAACTCATGGATACCATTTTTTGTCACTGTGTCCAGTATAAAGGAAGTTAGAGGTAGTTGTGTGAGCCAATGCTAACTAGCATTAGTGCAATGACTGGAAGCAGATAGCCATAGAATTTCAGTCATTGCGCTAAGGCTAGTTAGCAACTTCCTTCAAACTGCACACAAAGAAACACTCTCCACGAGTTCATCTAACTGGGGAAATAGATAAAGGGCTTCACAACCAACATCCTGATGTATCCCTTTAAGCATGGTGATGATGTCTTAAAGGGCTTCACCACCAACATCCTGAAGTATCCCTTTAAGCATGGTGATGATGTCTTAACAGATGTGGAGGAAGGCATGGACGAGTGACTGGCTTTCATTCAGACTGTCATCCAGCCCATGCACCCACCATCAGACTGTCATCCAGCCCATGCACCCACCATCAGACTGTCACCCAGCCCATGCACCCACCATCAGACTGTCACCCAGCCCATGCACCCACCATCAGACTGTCACCCAGCCCATGCACCCACCATCAGACTGTCACCCAGCCCATGCACCCACCATCAGACTGTCATCCAGCCCATGCACCCACCATCAGACTGTCATCCAGCCCATGCACCCACCATCAGACTGTCATCCAGCCCATGCACCCACCATCAGACTGTCATCCAGCCCATGCACCCACCATCAGACTGTCATCCAGCCCATGCACCCACCGTCAGACTGTATGTCAGTCACATAGCCAGTCAGCCAGCCAGTCAGTCAGTGCATCAGACAACCAGTCCGTCAGTGCATCAGACAGCCAGTCAGTCAGTGCATCAGCCAGCCAGTCAGTCAGTGCATCAGACAACCAGTCAATCAGTCAGTGCGTGGTAGTGCAGTCACCTGGAGGCTGCGCTCCGTGGTCTCCTCTCCTTTAGACTTGGCTGTGGCCAGCTGCTCTCTCAGGGCCTCCCTTCTCATGTGGATGGCCTGCAGGGCTTCCTGGAGGTCGAAGAAGCCCTCCTGACACAATAAAGAGACAAAGAGAGAGTCAGTGAGTAAATTCACATTGAGACCATGGTCCAATTCTGATGATCCTCTGTGGGGGAAGTTGACCGCCCCTGTTTCTAGGGAAACCATACACAACATGTATCAGTCTGGAAACAACATAGAAAAAGTGGTAAGAAAGTTAGGTCCAAAAAACGAAATTTCACCAAATTGAATTAATGACTTGTCTTTGAGATTTTATGATGCTTGTATCTAAAATAAAGTATATCAATTAAAGATTGTTCTATTCATCAGTTGGGGTCTTTATAAGCTTCAATATGAGGTCCTAAACCTAGCATGAAGGTAGATCCTACCTGCTGTACTGGTGGAGGTAGGTAAGCACATGTCTGCTAGTGATGCTAACCTGAGCTAACCCTACCGCCATACCTTACGATGTATCACTTTACACAACACACAGAAGGTGTCGAGTCAGACAGTGTGTGTGTGTGTGTGTGTGTGTGTGTGTGTGTGTGTGTGTGTGTGTGTGTGTGTGTGTGTGTGTGTGAGAGAGAAGGTGTCGAGTCAGACTGTGTGTGTGTGTGTGTGTGTGTGTGTGTGTGTGTGTGTGTGTGTGTGTGTGTGTGTGAGAGAGAAGGTGTCGAGTCAGACTGTGTGTGTGAGAGAGAGAGCGGGAGACAAAAGGAGAGACAAAGAGGTTATGACTGTGTGGGTGTGTGTGCGTGTGCATGCGTGCAGACAACTCAAATGTGCAAGTGCATGGTTATGGGTTATTCTGAGCACGCCCACATGGTGATGTCATGTGAACCTCAGGACTATGGGTAGGCGCGACTGAACTCATTTGGGTTTTTCTGTTGTCCAAATGGCGTGTGGCTGGCCCTTAATGGGAGGATGGTAGTAGTGTGTGTGTGTGTGCAGGGTTAGGCAGTAACGGATTATCCGTTACATGTAAGTGATTACAAAAAAACTTTTGAAAAACAAGATGATTACTTCCGAGGATTACTTTTAAATTCAGAAAGGATGTCTGCGAATAAAATCTTTTGCACTTCTCTGTTTTCTCAATGACATTCAAATCAGCAATGACATTTGTTCCACATGAGGGAGTCTGACCACAAGTCAGAGACCACTATGATGAAACACCAAATGTGTTTGATGGATTGTGGGAAAAGAGCAGGAATAGGTTTTGTAGGCTATAGTCCAAGCTATGTCTTCCAATGGTTCGACTGCTGTCGGCATCCAAAGATTATCCAACTTGAATAAACGCTTGGAGGTAAGGATGACGGCGATACAGATATCACTTATGATTGATCTACATAGAGCATTGATGTGAATCACACTGCTGCTCTCTCATTTAGCTATTTGCGCCTTACGGATTGTGGTTGTTGTGGATGTCTGTTCACATATCTAAATGTGTATTTTAACCCAATAATGGTGGAATTGAAGAAGTTCAAGCTGCCTATCAATCATTGTTTTTGAAGCCAGTGGACAGCCGGTGCAAAATGTACTCTTACAACAGCTGCATAGTGCGGATCCAAGCCTATGGAATAAAAGTGGGGCTTTTATTGTTCAATCTAATTCATGCTGATAAAAATGTTTTATCCATAGACCTGATGGACAGATTATCAAACCTGCACACTTCTGATAGACTTAAAAGGGGCAACCTGTAGTTGCTACATCAATATTTTGACTTATAAATTCTATATATTAATGTACAGATATTATTTAATCGTATTATTATATGTAGTAGAAAGCGATGGGTTAGAAGAAGCCTCCATAACCAACCCAGAAAGTAACATGTAACATCCATATATGACCAGCTATGTAAACTTTAACAATGATTTATCCTGTAATGGATGTTGTTCAATCAGTAACATCCATGTTAGTCTTCTTCTAATGTCTCTTAAGGGGAAAGTCATCTAAAAGTAACTGAATGTAATCAGATTACGTTACTGAGTTTGGGGTAATCAAAAAGACAGGTAACTAGTAACTGTAACTGATTACATGTAGAAAAGTAACTTACCCAACCCTGTGTGTGTGTGTGTGTGTGTGTGTGTGTGTGTGTGTGTGTGTGTGTGTGTGTGTGTGTGTGTGTGTGTGTGTGTGTGTGTAGGGGAAGGACTGAAACAGCAGTGGAAAGGCAGGTGGGTGGGGATTCATTTTAGAACTCTACACCCTTTGAGGTGGTAAATATGTAAAAGGTAATCTGAAGAAGGACACACAGTCATGTACAGACAAAAGAAAACCACCAGCTCGTGAGAACAATTCGCCCTTAGCAAGAGAAAAATGCCTCAAAATGAAAACCTTTTCAAAACTGAGAGTGTAGAAGGATAACTGTTACAACTCCAAAAGTGGTTGGAATAGCGTTGTTTTAGGAAAATGTGTGTAATGTTTGGACAAACTGGCTCAAATTAAGATCCTGTAAGTATCTTCAGTAGCTTCCAATAAGTTCCAACGAAAATAATCCACTCCAACACATTAATTAAAACAAATAACTCTGTATGTGTTCTACAAAGGTCTGCAATGTGAGAAACGGGGAAGGGGATTGGCTGTGTGTCTAGTAGCTGGCTGGTCCCACCCTGGTCTACCCTGGTCCCACCCTGGTCCCACCCCTGTACTGTGGAGGCGTGGAGGAAGATCACTCACATCAGAGGTTTGGACCGTCATCAAACGTACCACTGGAGAGAGATGAATGGACAGCTGCCACAATCTCACACAGATCACTACACAAAGCCACTCTTTACTCAACAGCTCAGAACAATTCAGAGGACTTTTATGGGGAAACTCTTTACTCAACAGCTGCACTACACTATGAGGAATGGAAATATAGAGGCATTGACACACTGACAGACAAAGCCCTACTACGCAGCGTCTGACGCACTTCAAAAGACGAGTGGATGTAAGGAGGTGTGTCAGTCACTCAATTCTTAGGGTGTGACTTAAGGTGCGGGGGAGGTGACTTGAAACGATAGATGAAGTTTTTATTCCGGTGAACGTTGAACTTCCCCTATATTATGACACCCAGTATTCTTCAGGGACACGCCCCCTCTCCATCGAGCCCTGCCCACACAGCCAAGCCGGCTGACAGGCAGCTATGTAAACAAAAGGAGCTGAACACACCCAGCCAGAACCATGCACTAACCCATTCTAATATAATAACACACAAGGTGTTAGGAAACTGGGGATATAGAAATTATCTTTAAATTATATTATATTATATAATTTCTAAGCTTCTGAATGTTCCAGTGAGCACTGTTGGGGCCATAATATGGAAGTGGAAAGACAATCATTTCACCATAAATTTGCCTCGACCAGGTGCTCCTCGCAAGATTTCTGACAGAGGAGTGAAAAGAATAATCAGAAGAGTTGTCCAAGAGCCAAGGACCACTTGTGGAGAGCTTCAAAAAGACCTTCAATTAGCAGGTACTGTTGTCTCAAAGAAAACAGTAAGTAATGCACTCCACCGCCATGGCCTGTATGCACGCTCACCACGCAAGACTCCATTGCTGAAAAAAAAGCATGTTGAAGTTTGTTTAAAGTTTGATGCACAACATTTGGAAAAGCCAGTGAAATACTGGGAGAATATAGTGTGGTCAGATGAGAGCAAAATTTGGATGTCATAATACACACCATGTTTGGAGGAGAAATGGCACTGCACATCACCCTAAAAACACCATACCAACAGTGAAGTTTGGAGGTGGGAACATCATGGTGTGGGGCTGCTTTTCAACAAATGGTACTGGCAAACTTCACATAATTGAAGGAAGGATGAATGGGCAAATTTACGAGGAGCACCTGGTCGGGGCAAATTTATGGTGAAATTATTGTCTTTCCACTTCCGTATTATGGCCCCAACAGTGCTCACTGGAACATTCAGAAGCTTAGAAATGTGCCTATAACCAATGCCATCATTATGTTTTGCAACAATTAGGTTGCGAATGTCTTGAGACAGCTCTTTGCTTTTACCCATCATGAGATGTGTCTTGTGTGACACCTTGGCAATGAGACCTTTTTGTAGGCCATCAGTTGGGACTGAACCAGCTGATATTAATTTGCACTGACAGGGGGCTGGATTGCTTTTTAATTACTGATAGTTTTCAGCTGTTGTCTTGGCTATCCATTTCTTCATGTGTTCAATACTTTTTCCCTGTGTCATTTCACATTATTACACATAACTTAATTTCTGAACTTATTTGTTTAGGTTTCTTTGTATGGATGGATTACTTGGGTTGTTACCAACATCTGGCGAAACTTTCATGTCAATAGCAACTTTGGAAATATATTTACTGAGAAAAATGGTGACGTGTTCAATACTTATTTCACCCGCTGCATATAGTCAAACACTGTGCTCATCGGAACATGCGGTATGTGATGAAAGAGATGAGCTCACCTCTGTTTTGATCCTCTTGGGAGAAGGCTCCTCTCTGTCACCACATTGAGATTGAGAGAGAGAGAGAGAGAGAGAGAGAGAGAGAGAGAGAGAGCAAGAGAGAGAGAGAGAGAGAGAGAGAGAGAGAGAGAGAGAGAGAGAGAGAGAGACCAGAAATAGAGAGAGATCAGAGAGAGAGAGGAACAATTTAAAGAGCATAATCCTTCTAAAGGGAACAGGATAACAGTATCTTGATTTACAATGCCTAAAGGATCTATAATCCCGAAAAGATCTATAATCCCTAAAAGATCTATAAAGAGAGAGAGAGAGGGGAGAGGGGAGAGGGGAGAGAGAGAGAGAGAGAGAGAGAGAGAGAGAGAGAGAGAGAGAAAAAAGCATGCAGACCTGATGGCATCCTAAATGAGATGCTTAAATTCACTAGTGAAAAATATAAATTGGCTATATTAAAATTGTTTAACTTGATGCTGAGTGTAGGTTACTTCCCTGACATCTGGAACCAAGGACTCATAACACCAATCTTTAAAAACAGAGACAAATCTGACCCTAACAATTACAGAGGGATTTGTGTGAACAGTAACCTGGGGAAGGTTTTCTGTAGTATTATAAATGTAAGAGTCCTAAACTTCCTTTATAAGCACAATATCCTGAGTAAAAGCCAAATTGGATTTATACCAAAACATAGAACAACAGATCATATTTACACCTTACACACCCTAATAGATAAACACGTCCTCAAAAATAAGACAAAACTATTCTTGCTTTATTGACTTCCAAAAAGCGTTTGATTCTATCTGGCATAAAGGACTGTTCTACAAAGTCATTGAAAGTGGTGTAGAGGGTAAAACATATGACATTATAAAATCAATGTATACAGGCAACATGTGTAAAAATTGGCAAGAAACAAACTGAATCATTTAACCAAGGGCGGGGCCTCCGCCAGGGTTGCAATCTCAGGCCTGTGCTATTTAACATTTACATCAATGAATTGGCCAATATTCTAGAAAAGCCCTCAGCCCCTGGTGTTAGTCTCCACAATTCGGAAGTTAGATGCCTGCTCTTTGCAGATGACCTGTGCCTGCTTTCACCCACAGCACATGGTCTACAGCAGTGCTTGGACCTGCTAGAGCAGTACTGTCAGACCTGGGCCCTGACAGTAAACCCCAAAAAGACCAAAATAATGATTTTCCAGACAAATCTCAGATCCCAGGGAATAAAACCAAAGTTCTCAATTGGTGCAAAACATATAGAGTATTGCACACAATACAACTATTTAGGTTTAAAAATAAGTTTGACTGGACACCTAAATCATGCAGTGAATGAACTGAGAGACAAAGCATGCAGGGCATTCTACGCCATTAAAAAACAAATCCAAATTGAAATATCTATTACAATTTGGCAAAAATGCGTGATTGAACCAATCGCACTCTATGGCAGCGAGGTGTGGGGTCCACTTATAAAACAAGATTTTACCCACTGGGACAAACATCCCATTGAGACCTTGCATGCCGAACTTTGTAAGATTCTCCTACATGTCCAGAGGAAAACTACAAACAATGCATGCAGGGCAGAATTAGGCCGATATCCACTAATATTAAAAACCTAAAATACAGTGACCCCCGTCATAAAAGTATCACTTAATGAGTGAATAACTACTAAAATAGTTCTATAGAGATGATGACTTGGAATTAATTATAATGTCATCAAATAAAACAAACGTAATATTACACAACTGAAATATTTTATTAGAGCAAAGTCATGTAAATAGCTCTGTAGTGGTAATAGTAATAGTAATAGTAATAGTAATAATAGTAGTCATGTGAATAGCCCTGTAGTGGTAATAGTAATAGTAATAGTAATAATAGTAGTCATGTGAATAGCCCTGTAGTGGTAATAGTAATAATAGTAGTAATGTGAATAGCCCTGTAGTAGTAATAGTAATAGTAATAATAGTAGTCATGGGAATAGCCCTGTAGTAGTAATAGTAATAGTAATAATAGTAGTCATGTGAATAGCCCTGTAGTGGTAATAGTAATAGTAATAGTAATAATAGTAGTAATGTGAATAGCCCTGTAGTGGTAATAGTAATAGTAATAATAGTAGTAATGTGAAAAGCCCTGTAGTGGTAATAGTAATAGTAATAATAGTAGTCATGGGAATAGCCCTGTAATAGTAATAATAGTAGTAATGTGAAAAGCCCTGTAGTGGTAATAGTAATAGTAATAATAGTAGTCATGGGAATAGCCCTGTAGTGGTAATAGTAATAATAGTAGTAATGTGAATAGCCCTGTAGTGGTAATAGTAATAGTAATAATAGTAGTAATGTGAATAGCCCTGTAGTGGTAATAGTAATAGTAATAATAGTAGTCATGTGAATAGCCCTGTAGTGGTAATAGTAATAGTAATAGTAATAATAGTAGTAATGTGAATAGCCCTGTAGTGGTAATAGTAATAGTAATAATAGTAGTAATGTGAAAAGCCCTGTAGTGGTAATAGTAATAGTAATAATAGTAGTCATGGGAATAGCCCTGTAGTGGTAATAGTAATAATAGTAGTAATGTGAATAGCCCTGTAGTGGTAATAGTAATAGTAATAATAGTAGTCATGGGAATAGCCCTGTAGTGGTAATAGTAATAGTAATAGTAATAATAGTAGTAATGTGAATAGCCCTGTAGTGGTAATAGTAATAGTAATAATAGTAGTCATGTGAATAGCCCTGTAGTGGTAACAGTAATAGTAATAGTAATAATAGTAGTCATGTGAATAGCCCTGTAGTGGTAATAGTAATAATAGTAGTAATGTGAATAGCCCTGTAGTGGTAATAGCAATAGTAATAATAGTAGTCATGGGAATAGCCCTGTAGTGGCAATAGTAATAGTAATAATAGTAGTAATGTGAATAGCCCTGTAGTGGTAATAGTAATAGTAATAATAGTAGTCATGTGAATAGCCCTGTAGTGGTAATAGTAATAGTAATAATAGTAGTCATGTGAATAGCCCTGTAGTGGCAATAGTAATAGTAATAATAGTAGTCATGGGAATAGCCCTGTAGTGGTAATAGTAATAGTAATAATAGTAGTCATGTGAATAGCCCTGTAGTGGCAATAGTAATAGTAATAATAGTAGTCATGTGAATAGCCCTGTAGTGGTAATAGTAATAGTAATAATAGTAGTCATGGGAATAGCCCTGTAGTGGTAATAGTAATAGTAATAATAGTAGTAATGTGAATAGCCCTGTAGTGGTAATAGTAATAGTAATAGTAATAATAGTAGTCATGTGAATAGCCCTGTAGCGGTAATAGTAATAGTAATAATAGTAGTCATGGGAATAGCCCTGTAGTGGCAATAGTAATAGTAATAATAGTAGTCATGTGAATAGCCCTGTAGTGGTAATAGTAATAGTAATAGTAATAATAGTAGTCATGGGAATAGCCCTGTAGTGGCAATAGTAATAGTAATAATAGTAGTCATGTGAATAGCCCTGTAGTGGTAATAGTAATAGTAATAGTAATAATAGTAGTCATGTGAATAGCCCTGTAGTGGTAATAGTAATAGTAATAGTAATAATAGTAGTCATGTGAATAGCCCTGTAGTGGTAATAGTAATAGTAATAATAGTAGTCATGTGAATAGCCCTGTAGTGGTAATAGTAATAATAGTAGTAATGTGAATAGCCCTGTAGTGGTAATAGTAATAATAGTAGTAATGTGAATAGCCCTGTAGTGGTAATAGTAATAGTAATAATAGTAGTCATGGGAATAGCCCTGTAGTGGTAATAGTAATAGTAATAATAGTAGTCATGGGAATAGCCCTGTAGTGGTAATAGTAATAGTAATAATAATAATAGTAGTCATGTGAATAGCCCTGTAGTGGTAATAGTAATAGTAATAGTAATAATAGTAGTAATGTGAATAGCCCTGTAGTGGTAATAGTAATAGTAATAATAGTAGTCATGTGAATAGCCCTGTAGTGGTAACAGTAATAGTAATAGTAAAAATAGTAGTAATGTGAATAGCCCTGTAGTGGTAATAGTAATAATAGTAGTAATGTGAATAGCCCTGTAGTGGTAATAGTAATAGTAATAATATTAGTCATGGGAATAGCCCTGTAGTGGCAATAGTAATAGTAATAATAGTAGTCATGGGAATAGCCCTGTAGTGGTAATAGTAATAGTAATAATAGTAGTAATGTGAATAGCCCTGTAGTGGTAATAGTAATAATAGTAGTCATGGGAATAGCCCTGTAGTGGTAATAGTAATAGTAATAATAGTAGTAATGTGAATAGCCCTGTAGTGGTAATAGTAATAATAGTAGTCATGTGAATAGCCCTGTAGTGGTAATAGTAATAGTAATAGTAATAATAGTAGTCATGTGAATAGCCCTGTAGTGGTAATAGTAATAGTAATAATAGTAGTCATGGGAATAGCCCTGTAGTGGTAATAGTAATAGTAATAATAGTAGTCATGTGAATAGCCCTGTAGTGGTAATAGTAATAGTAATAGTAATAATAGTAGTCATGTGAATAGCCCTGTAGTGGTAATAGTAATAGTAATAGTAATAATAGTAGTCATGTGAATAGCCCTGTAGTGGTAATAGTAATAGTAATAATAGTAGTCATGTGAATAGCCCTGTAGTGGTAATAGTAATAGTAATAGTAATAATAGTAGTAATGTGAATAGCCCTGTAGTGGTAATAGTAATAGTAATAATAGTAGTCATGTGAATAGCCCTGTAGTGGTAATAGTAATAATAGTAGTAATGTGAATAGCCCTGTAGTGGTAATAGTAATAGTAATAATAGTAGTCATGGGAATAGCCCTGTAGTGGCAATAGTAATAGTAATAATAGTAGTAATGTGAATAGCCCTGTAGTAGTAATAGTAATAGTAATAATAGTAGTCATGTGAATAGCCCTGTAGTGGTAATAGTAATAGTAATAATAGTAGTCATGTGAATAGCCCTGTAGTGGTAATAGTAATAGTAATAATAGTAGTCATGTGAATAGCCCTGTAGTGGTAATAGTAATAGTAATAGTAATAATAGTAGTCATGTGAATAGCCCTGTAGTGGTAATAGTAATAGTAATAATAGTAGTCATGTGAATAGCCCTGTAGTGGTAATAGTAATAGTAATAATAGTAGTCATGGGAATAGCCCTGTAGTGGTAATAGTAATAATAGTAGTCATGTGAATAGCCCTGTAGTGGTAATAGTAATAGTAATAGTAATAATAGTAGTCATGTGAATAGCCCTGTAGTGGTAATAGTAATAGTAATAGTAATAATAGTAGTCATGTGAATAGCCCTGTAGTGGTAATAGTAATAGTAATAATAGTAGTCATGTGAATAGCCCTGTAGTGGTAATAGTAATAGTAATAGTAATAATAGTAGTAATGTGAATAGCCCTGTAGTGGTAATAGTAATAGTAATAATAGTAGTCATGTGAATAGCCCTGTAGTGGTAATAGTAATAATAGTAGTAATGTGAATAGCCCTGTAGTGGTAATAGTAATAGTAATAATAGTAGTCATGGGAATAGCCCTGTAGTGGCAATAGTAATAGTAATAATAGTAGTAATGTGAATAGCCCTGTAGTAGTAATAGTAATAGTAATAATAGTAGTCATGTGAATAGCCCTGTAGTGGTAATAGTAATAGTAATAATAGTAGTCATGTGAATAGCCCTGTAGTGGTAATAGTAATAGTAATAATAGTAGTCATGTGAATAGCCCTGTAGTGGTAATAGTAATAGTAATAATAGTAGTCATGTGAATAGCCCTGTAGTGGTAATAGTAATAGTAATAATAGTAGTCATGGGAATAGCCCTGTAGTGGTAATAGTAATAATAGTAGTCATGTGAATAGCCCTGTAGTGGTAATAGTAATAGTAATAGTAATAATAGTAGTCATGTGAATAGCCCTGTAGTGGTAATAGTAATAGTAATAGTAATAATAGTAGTCATGTGAATAGCCCTGTAGTGGTAATAGTAATAGTAATAATAGTAGTCATGTGAATAGCCCTGTAGTGGTAATAGTAATAGTAATAGTAATAATAGTAGTAATGTGAATAGCCCTGTAGTGGTAATAGTAATAGTAATAATAGTAGTCATGTGAATAGCCCTGTAGTGGTAATAGTAATAATAGTAGTAATGTGAATAGCCCTGTAGTGGTAATAGTAATAGTAATAATAGTAGTCATGGGAATAGCCCTGTAGTGGCAATAGTAATAGTAATAATAGTAGTAATGTGAATAGCCCTGTAGTAGTAATAGTAATAGTAATAATAGTAGTCATGTGAATAGCCCTGTAGTGGTAATAGTAATAGTAATAATAGTAGTCATGTGAATAGCCCTGTAGTGGTAATAGTAATAGTAATAATAGTAGTCATGTGAATAGCCCTGTAGTGGTAATAGTAATAGTAATAGTAATAATAGTAGTCATGTGAATAGCCCTGTAGTGGTAATAGTAATAGTAATAATAGTAGTCATGTGAATAGCCCTGTAGTGGTAATAGTAATAGTAATAATAGTAGTCATGGGAATAGCCCTGTAGTGGTAATAGTAATAATAGTAGTCATGTGAATAGCCCTGTAGTGGTAATAGTAATAGTAATAATAGTAGTCATGGGAATAGCCCTGTAGTGGTAATAGTAATAGTAATAATAGTAGTCATGGGAATAGCCCTGTAGTGGTAATAGTAATAGTAATAGTAATAATAGTAGTCATGTGAATAGCCCTGTAGTGGTAATAGTAATAGTAATAATAGTAGTCATGTGAATAGCCCTGTAGTGGTAATAGTAATAGTAATAATAGTAGTCATGTGAATAGCCCTGTAGTGGTAATAGTAATAGTAATAATAGTAGTCATGGGAATAGCCCTGTAGTGGTAATAGTAATAGTAATAATAGTAGTCATGGGAATAGCCCTGTAGTGGTAATAGTAATAGTAATAATAGTAGTCATGTGAATAGCCCTGTAGTGGTAACAGTAATAGTAATAGTAATAATAGTAGTCATGTGAATAGCCCTGTAGTGGTAATAGTAATAGTAATAATAGTAGTCATGGGAATAGCCCTGTAGTGGTAATAGTAATAGTAATAATAGTAGTCATGTGAATAGCCCTGTAGTGGTAATAGTAATAGTAATAATAGTAGTCATGGGAATAGCCCTGTAGTGGTAATAGTAATAGTAATAATAGTAGTAATGTGAATAGCCCTGTAGTGGTAATAGTAATAGTAATAGTAATAATAGTAGTCATGGGAATAGCCCTGTAGTGGTAATAGTAATAGTAATAGTAATAATAGTAGTCATGTGAATAGCCCTGTAGTGGTAATAGTAATAGTAATAATAGTAGTCATGGGAATAGCCCTGTAGTGGTAATAGTAATAGTAATAGTAATAATAGTAGTCATGTGAATAGCCCTGTAGTGGTAATAGTAATAGTAATAATAGTAGTCATGTGAATAGCCCTGTAGTGGTAATAGTAATAGTAATAATAGTAGTCATGGGAATAGCCCTGTAGTGGTAATAGTAATAGTAATAATAGTAGTCATGGGAATAGCCCTGTAGTGGTAATAGTAATAGTAATAGTAATAATAGTAGTCATGTGAATAGCCCTGTAGTGGTAATAGTAATAGTAATAATAGTAGTAATGTGAATAACCCTGTAGTAGTAATAGTAATAATAATAGTCATGTGAATAGCCCTGTAGTAGTAATAGTAATAGTAATAGTAAAAATAGTAGTAATGTGAATAGCCCTGTAGTGGTAATAGTAATAGTAATAATAGTAGTCATGGGAATAGCCCTGTAGTAGTAATAGTAATAATAGTAGTCATGTGAATAGCCCTGTAGTGGTAATAGTAATAGTAATAGTAATAATAGTAGTAATGTGAATAGCCCTGTAGTGGTAATATTAATAGTAATAATAGTAGTCATGTGAAAAGCCCTGTAGTGGTAATAGTAATAGTAATAATAGTAGTAATGTGAATAGCCCTGTAGTGGTAATAGTAATAGTAATAATAGTAGTCATGTGAATAGCCCTGTAGTGGTAATAGTAATAGTAATAATAGTAGTCATGTGAATAGCCCTGTAGTGGTAATAGTAATAGTAATAGTAATAATAGTAGTCATGTGAATAGCCCTGTAGTGGTAATAGTAATAGTAATAATAGTAGTCATGTGAATAGCCCTGTAGTGGTAATAGTAATAGTAATAATAGTAGTCATGGGAATAGCCCTGTAGTGGTAATAGTAATAATAGTAGTCATGTGAATAGCCCTGTAGTGGTAATAGTAATAGTAATAATAGTAGTCATGGGAATAGCCCTGTAGTGGTAATAGTAATAGTAATAATAGTAGTCATGGGAATAGCCCTGTAGTGGTAATAGTAATAGTAATAGTAATAATAGTAGTCATGTGAATAGCCCTGTAGTGGTAATAGTAATAGTAATAATAGTAGTCATGTGAATAGCCCTGTAGTGGTAATAGTAATAGTAATAATAGTAGTCATGTGAATAGCCCTGTAGTGGTAATAGTAATAGTAATAATAGTAGTCATGGGAATAGCCCTGTAGTGGTAATAGTAATAGTAATAATAGTAGTCATGGGAATAGCCCTGTAGTGGTAATAGTAATAGTAATAGTAATAATAGTAGTCATGTGAATAGCCCTGTAGTGGTAACAGTA
Organism: Thymallus thymallus; assembly: GCA_023634145.1. Classification (NCBI taxonomy): domain Eukaryota; kingdom Metazoa; phylum Chordata; class Actinopteri; order Salmoniformes; family Salmonidae; genus Thymallus; species Thymallus thymallus. Next base: position 1,779,522 of record CM042408.1, on the reverse strand, counting down.
ATAGTAATAGTAATAATAGTAGTCATGTGAATAGCCCTGTAGTGGTAATAGTAATAGTAATAATAGTAGTCATGGGAATAGCCCTGTAGTGGTAATAGTAATAGTAATAATAGTAGTCATGTGAATAGCCCTGTAGTGGTAATAGTAATAGTAATAATAGTAGTCATGGGAATAGCCCTGTAGTGGTAATAGTAATAGTAATAATAGTAGTAATGTGAATAGCCCTGTAGTGGTAATAGTAATAGTAATAGTAATAATAGTAGTCATGGGAATAGCCCTGTAGTGGTAATAGTAATAGTAATAGTAATAATAGTAGTCATGTGAATAGCCCTGTAGTGGTAATAGTAATAGTAATAATAGTAGTCATGGGAATAGCCCTGTAGTGGTAATAGTAATAGTAATAGTAATAATAGTAGTCATGTGAATAGCCCTGTAGTGGTAATAGTAATAGTAATAATAGTAGTCATGTGAATAGCCCTGTAGTGGTAATAGTAATAGTAATATTAGTAGTCATGGGAATAGCCCTGTAGTGGTAATAGTAATAGTAATAATAGTAGTCATGGGAATAGCCCTGTAGTGGTAATAGTAATAGTAATAGTAATAATAGTAGTCATGTGAATAGCCCTGTAGTGGTAATAGTAATAGTAATAATAGTAGTAATGTGAATAACCCTGTAGTAGTAATAGTAATAATAATAGTCATGTGAATAGCCCTGTAGTAGTAATAGTAATAGTAATAGTAAAAATAGTAGTAATGTGAATAGCCCTGTAGTGGTAATAGTAATAGTAATAATAGTAGTCATGTGAATAGCCCTGTAGTAGTAATAGTAATAATAGTAGTCATGTGAATAGCCCTGTAGTGGTAATAGTAATAGTAATAGTAATAATAGTAGTAATGTGAATAGCCCTGTAGTGGTAATATTAATAGTAATAATAGTAGTCATGTGAAAAGCCCTGTAGTGGTAATAGTAATAGTAATAATAGTAGTAATGTGAATAGCCCTGTAGTGGTAATAGTAATAGTAATAATAGTAGTAATGTGAATAGCTCTGTAGTGGTAATAGTAATAGTAATAATAGTAGTAATGTGAATAGCCCTGTAGTGGTAATAGTAATAGTAATAATAGTAGTAATGTGAATAGCCCTGTAGTGGTAATAGTAATAATAGTAGTCATGTGAAAAGCCCTGTAGTGGTAATAGTAATAGTAATAATAGTAGTAATGTGAATAGCCCTGTAGTGGTAATAGTAATAATAGTAGTCATGTGAATAGCCCTGTAGTGGTAATAGTAATAGTAATAATAGTAGTCATGTGAATAGCCCTGTAGTGGTAATAGTAATAGTAATAATAGTAGTCATGTGAATAGCCCTGTAGTGGTAATAGTAATAGTAATAGTAATAATAGTAGTCATGTGAATAGCCCTGTAGTGGTAATAGTAATAGTAATAATAGTAGTCATGTGAATAGCCCTGTAGTGGTAATAGTAATAGTAATAGTAATAATAGTAGTCATGTGAATAGCCCTGTAGTGGTAATAGTAATAGTAATAATAGTAGTCATGTGAATAGCCCTGTAGTGGTAATAGTAATAGTAATAGTAATAATAGTAGTAATGTGAATAGCCCTGTAGTGGTAATAGTAATAGTAATAATAGTAGTAATGTGAATAGCCCTGTAGTGGTAATAGTAATAGTAATAATAGTAGTCATGGGAATAGCCCTGTAGTGGTAATAGTAATAGTAATAATAGTAGTAATGTGAATAGCCCTGTAGTGGTAATAGTAATAATAGTAGTAATGTGAATAGCCCTGTAGTGGTAATAGTAATAATAGTAGTCATGTGAATAGCCCTGTAGTGGTAATAGTAATAATAGTAGTAATGTGAATAGCCCTGTAGTGGTAATAGTAATAGTAATAGTAATAATAGTAGTAATGTGAATAGCCCTGTAGTGGTAATAGTAATAATAGTAGTCATGTGAAAAGCCCTGTAGTGGTAATAGTAATAGTAATAATAGTAGTAATGTGAATAGCCCTGTAGTGGTAATAGTAATAATAGTAGTCATGTGAATAGCCCTGTAGTGGTAATAGTAATAGTAATAATAGTAGTCATGTGAATAGCCCTGTAGTGTTAATAGTAATAGTAATAATAGTAGTCATGTGAATAGCCCTGTAGTGGTAATAGTAATAGTAATAGTAATAATAGTAGTCATGTGAATAGCCCTGTAGTGGTAATAGTAATAGTAATAATAGTAGTCATGTGAATAGCCCTGTAGTGGTAATAGTAATAGTAATAGTAATAATAGTAGTCATGTGAATAGCCCTGTAGTGGTAATAGTAATAGTAATAATAGTAGTCATGTGAATAGCCCTGTAGTGGTAATAGTAATAGTAATAGTAATAATAGTAGTAATGTGAATAGCCCTGTAGTGGTAATAGTAATAGTAATAATAGTAGTAATGTGAATAGCCCTGTAGTGGTAATAGTAATAGTAATAATAGTAGTCATGGGAATAGCCCTGTAGTGGTAATAGTAATAGTAATAATAGTAGTAATGTGAATAGCCCTGTAGTGGTAATAGTAATAATAGTAGTAATGTGAATAGCCCTGTAGTGGTAATAGTAATAATAGTAGTCATGTGAATAGCCCTGTAGTGGTAATAGTAATAATAGTAGTAATGTGAATAGCCCTGTAGTGGTAATAGTAATAGTAATAGTAATAATAGTAGTAATGTGAATAGCCCTGTAGTGGTAATAGTAATAATAGTAGTAATGTGAATAGCCCTGTAGTGGTAATAGTAATAATAGTAGTAATGTGAATAGCCCTGTAGTGGTAATAGTAATAGTAATAATAGTAGTAATGTGAATAGCTCTGTAGTGGTAATAGTAATAGTAATATAGTAGTAATGTGAATAGCCCTGTAGTGGTAATAGTAATAATAGTAGTAATGTGAATAGCCCTGTAGTGGTAATAGTAATAATAGTAGTAATGTGAATAGCCCTGTAGTGGTAATAGTAATAGTAATAATAGTAGTAATGTGAATAGCCCTGTAGTGGTAATAGTAATAATAGTAGTAATGTGAATAGCCCTGTAGTGGTAATAGTAATAATAGTAGTAATGTGAATAGCCCTGTAGTGGTAATAGTAATAGTAATAATAGTAGTAATGTGAATAGCCCTGTAGTGGTAATAGTAATAATAGTAGTCATGTGAATAGCCCTGTAGTGGTAATAGTAATAATAGTAGTAATGTGAATAGCCCTGTAGTGGTAATAGTAATAATAGTAGTCATGTGAATAGCCCTGTAGTGGTAATAGTAATAGTAATAGTAATAATAGTAGTAATGTGATTAGTATTAGAATATTACTAATCCCCTTTTTATCCCCATTAGCTGGAATAAGCATTTATACACATGAATACACATTTATACACATTAATACACATGAATACACATTTATACACATTAATACACATTAATACACATTTATACACATTCAAGGATTTCCCTTCATCCTCCTGATGCTTGGATTGCTTACAAAATCACACTGCTTTCAGTGTGTTTGCGTGTGTGTGTGTGTGTGTGTGTGTTCTCACTTGCTGGTCCTGTAGGTGTACTTGTAGGTGACCTCCCGAGAGACCTGTCTAGCCAGGCCAAACAACTCATCTCTCCTGGTCAGCAGGGACACCTCCTTTATACACAACTGAGCTGCTGCCTCATTCACTGTCAGCTAGAGACAGAGAGAAGAGAGGAGAGGAGAGGAGAGGAGAGGAGAGGAGAGGAGAGGAGAGGAGAGGAGAGGAGAGGAGAGGAGAGGAGAGGAGAGGAGAGGAGAGGAGGGGAGAGGGGGAAGAGAGGAGGAGGAGAGGAAGAGAGTGGAGGTGGAGGGTTATTGTTATAAAGAGTTATGAAGCAGGTTCTGAATTTCTTGAAAGCTGAATAACAACAATCAAGTTCCCAAATATTTGAAAATGTTGTACTTTTTGCAAAAACACAAACACACACACAACAACACACACAACAACACACACAACAACACACACACACACAACAACAGACACACACAACAACACACACACACAACAACACACACCCTCTTTCCTCCTTTACCTCGTGCAGCGTGAGGTGCTTGCTGTCCTTCCTCTTGGAGTCAAAGCGTCCATAGATGGCGCTGTACTTGCGTATCTCTTCTGCCCTCCTCGGGTCTTCCTCCTCCATGTCCAGGATGTGGCAAATCATCTTGACCAGCTTCTTGTTGCCCCTCAGCCCCTCCTTCACCTCGGACGGGTCGCTCCGGGGCAGCGCTTGGACCAGCCGCTCCACGCACTCCACCACTGACCTCAACGCTGCGGCATCTAGAACCTCCTCGCCGCGGGGGGACGACGGCAAGGGAGAATCCAGACCCAGGGTCAACTCTGCAGGGGACAGTCTGTGCTCGCTCTCCGGTCCCTCTCCCCTGCCGTGAGAGGACAAGGAGGCCCAGAAGCGAGACTCGATGCCACTCTGCAGTGGAGACCCAGAGGCCGAACCCCCTCCTCCCTCGCCCCCTACCCCTGACGCCACCGCCTCGTCCCTCCTGGGCTCCCCCAAGCATGCCGCCAACACCAGCTTGGGCACTTTGACATGGGCACTAACATTAAAATTGCCATTACCTTCCAGCTTGTAGACGGGGATGCTGCAGACAGGGAGAGAGGCCAGGGGCCGGTTGAACAGGGCCGGGTTGGTGACCCAGTCTCGCAGGCCCTTCTGGAGTCTTCTAACATGGAGGGGCTTGCTGGCCATGCCCACCAGGGCCATGATTTCTAGGAACTCCTCCTCGGCCGCCTCACACAGCTGCTGCACGTCGTCACCGCCCTGCTGGATGAAGGCCTCGTAGTAGGATAGCAGGTTGGCCCTCTGGAGGATCCTGTAGAGCTGGAGCTCCCCAAGGGTCCTGGGCAACAACGCCACCATACCTGACAGAACACACTGACAACTTAGTTTCAATGCAGCCAACATACCTGACAGAACACACTGACAACTTAGTTTCAATGCAGACAACATACCTGACAGAACACACTGACAACTTAGTTTCAATGCAGACAACATACCTGACAGAACACACTGACAACTTAGTTTCAATGCAGACAACATACCTGACAGAACACACTGACAACTTAGTTTCAATGCAGCCAACATACCTGACAGAACACACACAGTAATGTCATATAGTTTAACCGTCATAAAAATGATGACATAAGACGGTCTGAGAAGGGATAGTCCTGAGCCACTCTGAAATACTAAAACCAGCCAAATGTATAAATACAAAATTCAAACTGTTGGCTACTTTGTATTTCTGGCTGCAAACTGTTGGCTACTTTGTATTTCTGGCTGCAAACTGTTGGCTACTTTGTATTTCTGGCTGCAAACTGTTGGCTACTTTGTATTTCTGGCTGCAAACTCCAGAAATACAAAGTAAAGTTCAGCCCTGAAAAATAAATACATCATAAATATTCTATGAATACTCGGGCTCCCGAGTGGCACAGCGGTCTAAGGCACTGCATCTCAGTGCAAGTCCCTGGTTCAAATCAATCTGACTGTGATTGGTAGTCCCATAGGGTGGCGTACAATGGTCCCAGCGTTGTCTGGGGTAGGCCGTCGTTGTAAATAAGAATGTGTTCTTAACTGACTTGTCTAGTTAATTAAAGGTTAAATAAAAAAAGATATACACATATAAAACACAGCAAAAATATACCAGATATATACTTATAATATCTATGCAATAAGATTAGAGTACTGTAGACTAGAGGAATACAGAAGGTGAAGCTGTGGTGCATGCAGTCACAGAGAGGCAGAACACAGCCCAGCCTGCCACTCTCCTGGAGACCAGGGAGAGTCACATACCATGCATACTCTGCAGCACGCGTAGGAAGGATAATGCTCTTTAAAATCTCTCCCTGGTCTCTCCCCCCCCCCCCCCCCCCACTCTCTCTCTCTCTCTTTCTCTCTGTTCTCCCTCTACCCCTCCCTCTCCAAGGGGCGTTATTGGCATAGGAAACATGTTTACATTGTCAAAGCAAGTGAAGTAGATAGTAAACAAATGTGAAATAAACGATAAACATTAACAGTAAACATTACACTCACAGAAGTTCCAAAAGAATAAAGACATTTCAAATGTCATATTATATATATATATATATATATATATATATATATATATATATATGTATACAGTGTTGTAACAATGTGCAAATGGTTAAAGTATAAAACTGAAAATAAATAAATATGGGTTGTATTTACATGGTGTTTGTTCTTCACTGGTTGCCCTTTTCTTGTGTCAACAGGTCACACATCTTGCTGCTGTGATGGAACACTGTGGTATTTCACCCAGTAGATATGGGAGGTTATCAAAATTGGGTTTGTTTTCAAATTCTTTGTGGATCTGTGTAATCTGAGGGAAATATGTGTCTCTAATATGGTCATACATTTGGCAGGAGGTTAGGAAGCACAGCTCAGTTTCCACCTCATTTTGTGGGCAGTGTGCACATAGCCTGTCTTCTCCTGAGAGCCAGGTCTGCCTACGGCGGTCTTTCTCAATAGCAAGGCTATGCTCACTGAGTCTGTACATAGTCAAATATTTTCTTAAGTTTGGGTCAGTCACAGTGGTCAGGTATGTGTTCTCTCTGTTTAGGGCCAAATAGCATTCTAGTTTGCACTGTCAGGTCCTGACCGTAGGGAGGCATCTGGCTTCTCTATGGTCGTCGAGGTCAGGGCCTGACATCAGAGCTCTATTGAACTCTATGGTGTATTTGTGTTTGGTCCCCAATTAGAGGCAGCTGCTATGGGTTGTCACTCAATGGGGATCCTATTTAAGGTGTGTCTTTTCCACCTGTGTATGTGGGATATTGTTGTGTTTTTGTGCTTGTGTGCCTACACACGCACACGCACACGCACACGTACACACGCTACGGTAGTGTTTGCTCCGTTTCTTGTTTTGTTAGTTCTAAATAAAGTATGACTAACTACTACAGCGCTGTGCCTTGGTCCATCCCACAACACCACCGTGACAGAATATCCCACCAACACGGGACCAAGCAGCGCGACTACATGTAGGAGGACATTCATTGGATCTTTCCTTTGAAGCTGGATCTGAAGCAGAAGACCGTACGGTCACTTGTTTCATGCAGCGTAGATGTTGGTGGACAGTGATGTACAGCCTCTCGTTCAACCACTCTGGCCCTCCAATAAACTCTCAACCTCTCTAGCCCTCCAATAAACTCTCAACCTCTCTGGCCCTCCAATAAACTCTCAACCTCTCTGGCCCTCCAATAAACTCTCAACCTCTCTGGCCCTCCAATAAACTCTCAACTCTGACCAAGGAGGGAAACCAATAGGAGAAAGACCAGTCTATCTATCTATCTATCTATCTATCTGGGTCTATGTAACAGCTGAGCTGGGTCTATGTAACAGCTGAGCTGGGTCTATGTAACAGCTGAGCTGGGTCTATGTAACAGCTGAGCTGGGTCTATGTAACAGCTGAGAACTGCTCTATGTAACAGCTGAGCTGGATCTATGTAACAGCTGAGCTGGGTCTATGTAACAGCTGAGCTGGGTCTATGTAACAGCTGAGCTGGGTCTATGTAACTGCTGAGCTGGGTCGTTGTAACAGCTGAGCTGGGTCTATGTAACAGCTGAGCTGGGTCTATGTAACAGCTGAGCTGGGTCTATGTAACAGCTGAGCTGGGTCTATGTAACAGCTGAGCTGGGTCTATGTAACAGCTGAGCTGGGTCTATGTAACAGCTGAGCTGGGTCTATGTAACCACACACACAAGTAGCAGAACACCTCAGATCTTTTGCAAAATTAAACACTTCATTCAAAACTATATAATAATTTATAAAAACCTGTAAAACTTTGTCACCGTATGGCAACACATATGGTTCATACGATCTGATTATGTTTGAACCAGTTACACACTGCTGTGCTCAATCTAAAACACTTTTAACATTTATAATTTTCTAATGATATAGTCTGGGTTTGATTTTTTCAGAGATATTGTTAGAGTAAAGTACATTAATATATTGACCAAACGCAACACACAAGACCAGTACTGAACACTGATGAAAATATGTATTTCTCTCCACACTGTAAAATCAGTCAATACATCCATGCATTTACAAAGGTTGCATTTTGCACTGAAAATCAGAACAGAACATATTATAACAATTATTAAATTTTTTTTAACTAGGTAAGAACAAATTCTTATTTACAATGACTAGGAACAGTGGGTTCAGGGGCAAAAGGGTTTTAACCTTGTCAGCTCGGGGATTTGATCCAGTAACCTCTCAGTTATGGGACCAACAGTCTAACCACTAGGCTACCTGCCACCCCAAGAATGTAGTACATAAACACAGCAACAACTGTTGTGGAGACAAAAAAGAAAGCATGACTAAAAAAAAATAAACCCTAAGCATCATCTCTTCTCCCAGCTGGATCTGACCAGAGCACTTCGTCCACATCACAGGCTGTCCTCTCTCGCAAGACAGTGAGGGAAGAATCTTCTTGAATGGCGTATCCATCCTTGCACAGACCCTGCATTCATTTGGTCGCAGGCCTCCTCCATGGCTTGAATGAGGGGTATCCTGACATAGGGCTGGAGATCGTAAACCTTCCACCACCATACCGAAAAAAAACTCCTCAATGGGATTAAGGAAGGGAGAGTATGGTGGGAGGTATTGGAGTGAAAATTGTGGATGCTGATGAAACCAGTTTTGGACCAGAGCAGATCGGTGGAAAGATACATTGTCCCAGATGACAATGTATCTCATCTGCTCTGCATCCATTTGGTCTCTGCTGTGACGATGTTGTGTAGTCTGTCTAAAGATGTGAGTATGTGGGCCGTGTTGTAAGGAGCTAAGTTGGCATGGCGGTGGAGGACCCCATTCTGAGTGATTGCAGCGCACACTGTGATGATACCGTCACGTTGGCACCAGACATTCAAAATAGCTCTGTTTATTTTTTTTTTTTCACCTTTATTCAACCAGGTAGGCCAGTTGAGAACTAGTTCTCATTTACAACTGCGACCTGACCAAGACAAAGCAAAGCAGTGCGAGAAAAACAACAACAACACAGAGTTACACATGGGATAAACAAACGTACAGTCAATAACACTATAGAACATCTATATACAGTGTGTGCAAATGTAGTAAGATTAGGAAGGTAGGACAATAAATAGGCCATAGTGGTGAAATAATTACAATTTAGCATTAACACTGGAGTGATAGATGTACAGATGATGACGTGCAAATAGAGATACTGGAGTGAAAATGAGCAAAAACAACAATATGGGGATGAGGTAGTAGGGTGGGCTATTTACAGATGGGCTGTGTACAGGTGCAGTGATCGATAAGCTGCTCTGACAGCTGATGCTTAAAGTTAGTGAGGGAGATGGTAGTCTCCAGATTCAATGATTTTTGCAATTCGTTCCAGTCATTGGCAGCAGAGAACTGGAATGAATGGCGGCCAAAGGAGGTGTTGGCTTTGGGGATGACCAGTGAAATATACCTGCTGGAGTGCATGCTACGGGTGGGTGTTGCTATGGTGACCAGCGAGCTGAGATAAGGCAGGGATTTACCTAGTAATGACTTACTGATGACCTGGAGCCAGTGGGTTTGGCGATGAATATGTAGTGAGGGCCAGCCAACGAGAGAATACAGGTCACAGTGGTGGGTAGTATATGGGGCTTTGGTGACAAAACGGATGGCACTGTGATAGATTACATCCAATTTGCTGAGTAGAGTGTTGGAGGCTATTTTGTAAATGACATCACCGAAGTCAATGATCGGTAGGATAGTCAGTTTTACGAGGGCATGTTTGGCAGCATGAGTGAAGGAGGCTTTGTTGCGAAATAGGAAGCTGATTCTAGATTTAATTTTGGATTGGAGATGCTTAATGTGAGTCTGGAAGGAGGGTTTACAGTCTAACCAGCTCGTTTGGAGGTTTGTTAACACAGTGTCCAAAGAGGGGCCAGATGTATACAGAACGGTGTCGTCTGCGTAGAGATGGATCAGAGAGTCACCAGCAGCGAGAGTAACATCATTGATATGTACAGAGAATAGAGTCGCCCCAAGAATTGAACCCTGTGGCCCCATAGAGACTGCCAGAGGCACGGACAACAGGCCCTCCGATTTGACACACTGAACTCAATCTGAGAAGTAGTTGGTGAACCAGGCGAGGCAGTCATTTGAGAAACCAAGGCTATTGAGTCTGCCAATAAGAATGCGATGATTGACAGAGTCGAAAGCCTTGGCCAGGTCGATGAACACAACTGCACAGTACTGTCTTCTATCGATGGCGGTTATGATATTGTTTAGGACCTTGAGCGTGGCTGAGGTGCACCCATGACCAGCTCGGAAACCAGATTGCATAGTGGAGAAGATACAGTGGGATTCAAAATGGTCGGTGATCTGTTTGTTAACTTGGCTTTCGAATACTTTAGAAAGGCAGGGCAGGATGGATATAGGTCTGTAACAGTTTGGGTCTAGAGTGTCTCCCCCTTTGAAGAGGGGGATGACCGCGGCAGCTTTCCAATCTCTAGGGATCTCTGACGATACGAAAGAGAGGTTGAACAGGCTAGTAATAGGGGTTGCAACAATTGTGGCGGATAATTTTAGAAAGAAAGGGTCCAGAGTGTCTAGCCAAGCAGATTTGTATGGGTCCAGATTTTGCAGCTCTTTCAGAACTTCAGCTATCTGGATTTGGGTGAAAGAGAAGGGGGGGTGGCTGGGTAAGTTGCTGCGGGGAGTGCAGAGCTGTTGGCCGGGGTAGGGGTAGCCAGGTGGAAAGCATGGCCAGCCGTAGCAAAATGCTTATTGAGGAGCTGGGAGGAGATGCTCTTATTCTCCATGGACTTTATAGTGTCCCAAAACCTTTTGGAATTAGTGCTATAGGAAAAATCTGGCCTTTGCTTTTCTAACTGACTGTGTATATTGGTTCCTGACTTCCCTGAATAGTTGCATATCGCGGGGGCTATTCGATTGTCAAGGGCAGTCAAGTCTGGAGTGAACCACATTTTTTGGGAGCGTTTGACAGTGATAAGGGGTGGTCGTTTGACCGCTGACCCATTGCGAACACAGGCGATGAGGCAGTGATAGATAGATAGATAGATAGATAGATAGATAGATAGATAGATAGATAGATAGATAGATAGGTACTTTATTGATCCCCCGGGGGGGAAATTTCATTATCAAGCAGCTACAACAAAAACACAGGGCAGGTGCAAAATGCCACAACGAAAGTACACAAAAGACAGATACACGGTACATGATACATAGAGCGGCAGTATGAAAAAGTATAGAAATACAGGATATCTGGAGTGCAAAAAAAAAAAAAAAAAGCTATAAAAGGACATTGCATAGTATGAGTGGTTGGCTGAATATGTACACTATACATTGGTGGATGTTGGATGGTTAACTATACTATACAGGTTGATGGCAGAGAAATACTTCAGTAGCTAATGCGTATGATATGAGCGAGGGTAATAATAGTTTACTTAATAGACAGACTGGGTAAATGAACAGGTAAGTGAAAATTTTGCATGGTTAAATTAGCTGTACAGTTAGGTATACAGTTATATTTACAGATAAGTGAATACTTGCATGTTTACACAAACTGTACAGGTAAATGACAGGAAGAGATACTTTAATAGCTAAATGTGTGTATGATATCATTGGGGTAATAATAGTAATTCCCTTAAAATACAGTCCTTAGTGCGCAGGGTTTAATTACAGACAACTGCACTTATTGCACATTTGATATACTAAAAGCAATGAGAAAAGGTGCAACTGGCAGGATACTAATATGCATTCCTGAGTGAATGCCTAGGTCCATCGCTGAGATCCTGGTTGAAGACAGCGGAGGTGTATTTAGAGGGCAGGTTAGTCAGGATGATATCTATGAGGGTGCCCATGGTTACAGATTTAGTGTGAGATTGAGGGCATCTAGCTCAGATTGAAGGACGGCCGGGGTGCATATCCCAGTTTAAGTCACCTAACAGTACGAACTCTGAAGATAAATGGGGGGCAGTCAGTTCACATATGGAGTCCAGGGCACAGCTGGGGGCTGAGGGGGTCTGTAACAAGCGGCAACAGTGAGAGACTTATTTCTGGAAAGGTGGATTTTTAAAAGTAGAATCTCAAACTGTTTGGGCACAGACCTGGATAGTATGACAGAACTCTGCTGGTTATCTCTGCAGTAGATTGCAGTAAATTTACTCTTTGCAGTAAATGTCAGGGTTGGCTGAGTGTGCTAAAGCAGTGAATAAATCTAACTTAGGGAGGAGGCTTCTGATGTTAACATGCATGAAACTTTTACGGTTACAGAAGTCAACAAATGAGAGCGCCTGGGGAATAGGTGTAGTACTGGGGGTTACAGGACCTGGGTTTACCTCTACATCACCAGAGGAACAGAGGAGGAGTAGGGTAAGGGTACGGCTAAAGGCTTTAAGAAATGGTCATCTAGTGCGTTGGGTACAGAGAATAAAAGTAGCAGATTTCTGGGCGTGGTAGAATAGATTGAGGGCATAATGTACAGACAAGGATATGTTAGGATGTGATTTCAGTGGAGGTAAACCTAGGCGTTGGATAACGATGAGAGAGGTTGCATCTCTGGAGGCACCAGTTAAGCCAGGTGAGGTCTCCGTGTGTGTGTGGGGGGGGGGGAGCTATCTGAAGTATGTTGAGTGGGACTGGGGGCTCTACAGTGAAATAGCACAATATGAATTAACCTAAACAGCAACATTGCAACGGAAAAACCTGTTGAAACCACGTCGACAGACCAGTCGTGATGGAAGGCTCCGTGTCGACAATAGAAGGTCCAGGCCGGTTGACAAAGAGGTACTGTAGCCCAGGAATTAGCTAGTACACGTCGGCTAGCCGGGAGATGGGCATAGCTTGAGGCTAGCTCAAGGCTAACTGGTGCATGCTTCGGGACAATGGTGTTAGCCAACAACAGCCACTCGGTTGCAGCTAGCTAGCTGCGATGATCTGGTGTCACGGTCCAGTGATTTCGGCAGAAATCCAGTGATGTGGTAAAGACAGCAATCCGATATGCGTTGGGTTGGTAGCGCACTGTGCAGACTGGCCGATATTGTCCGAACTAAAGCTGGCTGGTGCAGGCAGAGCAGTGGTGAAGACCGCTAGCAGTTATCAGGCTATCTTCTGTCGGAGGTCCAGTTATATGGGATAAAGAAATAAATAAATAGTAGATCCGTTCCAAGTTGGGTGAGGCGGGTTGCAGGAAATTTTATGAGAATAAGAAATATATACGGAAAAACTGAAGAAAAAAATATATATTTACACAGGACTGTTCCGCCATCTTGGATTAATGATGTTTCTCCCTCTTCTTCATCCTTTTGTCAGGTTAAACCCAGCCTCATCTATGAAGATACATTCATGTGGGATTGCATCAGCATCCATTTGCAAAACTCTCTGAAAAAAAGACAACATTGTGTAGTTCAATATAAGCCTACTAGACATTTACATGTGAAAAGGTTCTGTGTTCAGTGCACAATACTGAACATTACTTACCTCCACATATTCATGCCGCAGGTCTTTTACTCTCTCAGAATTTCTTTCAAATGGCGGTAGAGTTGATTCATATGTGATGTTTTCTCAACCCTCAATTCTATGTAGACCAATCAAAATACATGTCACAATCAAAATGTCACAGGACAGCATACAATGCATTGTTTCAAACATGGAATGCAATGAATGGGTACCAACAAGTACTGGTGTAGTGCATATACAGCGGGTGAAATAAGTATTGAACACGTCACCATTTTTCTCAGTAAATATATTTCCAAAGTTGCTATTGACATGAAAGTTTCACCAGATGTTGGTAACAACCCAAGTAATCCATACATACAAAGAAACCTAAACAAATAAGTTCAGAAATTAAGTTATGTGTAATAATGTGAAATGACACAGGGAAAAAGTATTGAACACATGAAGAAAGGAAGGTTCAAAAAGGCATGGAAAGCCAAGACAACAGCTGAAAACTATCAGTAATTAAAAAGCAATCCAGCCCCCTGTCAGTGCAAATTAATATCAGCTGCTTCAGTCCCAACTGATGGCCTACAAAAAGGTCTCATTGCCAAGGTGTCACACAAGACACATCTCATGATGGGTAAAAGCAAAGAGCTGTCTCAAGACATTCGCAACCTAATTGTTGCAAAACATAATGATGGCATTGGTTATAGGTGCATTTCTAAGCTTCTGAATGTTCCAGTGAGCACTGTTGGGGCCATAATACGGAAGTGGAAAGACAATCATTTCACCATAAATTTGCCTCGACCAGGTGCTGGTCCTTCCTCCGCGGGCTTCCCCTCTCATGCTCACTCTCCCTCTTCCTCTTCCTCTTACTGCAACATTGCCTTTCATTTTGTGCTTACGCCTAATTGGTGAGTTTCCAATTATGCACCAAAGTGTCTGTACACCTGACGGCCGTGTTTGATCAATTGGTTCATAGGTGTGGTATTTAGAAAGGCAGTGCCTTGAAATGGCTAAGAAGTGACATCATGTTAGATGTCTGTGTCTGATGTAGAGAAGTGTGTTTAGTGTTTTTCAAAAAGTGTGAGGCTGAGAATGTGCTTATAGTTGTGCAAATCTGGGCTGAGGTTTTGCTCCTTGAGTGTCAGGTTTCACTAACTGTGTGTTCTTTTTTATTTTAGTGTGTAAGCAATCGTAAATAACTGTAATTATTCTGCCAAGGAAAAGTATTTTTATAGATGCATACTAAGACAAAAGAAACAGGGCAGTTTGTAAATGATAACACATTAGTGCAGGTAATTAAGAAATGGATTCAAATGCTAGAAGTGAATGCTTGAATTAAACAATGAACTATGCAAATTAGCAAAATGCATTAAGGAAATAGAAGCCTGTCTCTAATTAGCGCCTGTTGTGTTTAAGTGACTTAAGCAAATAAACACCTGAAGTTTTACAGTAAACTTCCTCTAACTTTCTCAAAAGAAACCCTGTGTGTTGTAAAGAATCATCAAAAGGAGAGAAAGTGTGTGTGTGTGTGTGTGTGTGTGTGTGTGTGTGTGTGTGTGTGTGTGTGCATGTATCAGAGGTGTCAGAGGTGCTGTCCAGAGTGGAGTGGTGGACCAAGCGTGAGGACTTCATGGGTACAGGAGTGGTAGCTGAAACCCATTTATACTATATTCTGATGGAACTTAAATGAAACCTTATCAGAACCCTCACTGGTGGGGGGGGGGGGGGGGGGGGGGGCTGGTTGGCATCAGATAAATATTTGATAAAATATTGCATGCGGGGCTTTACTACTATAGCCCATAGAAATGCACTGAATAACACATAGACAGTAAAACATGTTTTGTAAGGACTAAGGGTTTGAAGTCTGTCCTGTATCTAGGAGATATATCTACAAAAATACAAATAACAATTTTAAAAAAGCTCAGGAAATCTGTACTTTATTTGGAGCCATATTTAAAACCTTTAAAAAGTTATCTCCATACTTCCATACAATTTCCAAACCTGCACTGGGTTTCCTTCAGACTGAACCTTCCCTTTCCATACTGTAAACAATATTGTGCTTAGTTCACCTTTAAAAAATGTAAACAACTATTTGCATCAGCTTTTAAAGCATTTCCAACATGAGGTATTGTTACGTTTAATATACTAAACTTTTAGTCTTTCACAAACACTAATATATTAAGTACTGCATGAAAACATGTCTAAGATCCAACTTAATTTGATCAAATCCAGAACTGTTATTGTATATTATATCTACTTAATCTTTCATTGATGGTCTTAGTGTTAAACATGGCTTTATGTATTTCATCTCTTGACATTTGTATCCACTTTAGCAGGAATTGTTGAGCACAGTGCTGATTTTTGGTTACAGGCAGAACTATTTTGGGTTCCATGTAGAACCCTCTGTGTAAAGGGTTCTACATGGAACTCAAAAGGGTTCAGCCTGGAACCAAAAAGGTTCTGCCTGGAACCAAAAAGGGTTCTTCAAAGGGTTCTCCTATGGGGACAGCCAAAGAACCCTTTTAGGTTCTAGATAGCACCTTTACTTCTAAGAGTGTAGCACTAACAGGATGTAAAGCTGAAAGCATTGTAGCTTGATGTAACTGCCTGTCAAGAGTGGTGGCATTTACCTTATGTTGAAATTGGTTACATTGTTTTCAGGTTGGTTGAACAAGTGAAGTAGAGTAAAGGACTCATTACATTCAAGTAAAGATGACAACTACATTTTTTAAAGTCAAAATAATGATATTTGTAAGTATAGTTTACTACATATGTTTTCGTGAGAAGATAGATTTTCAGGATGTCTCCTGGTCTGACAAACACTGTAGCTCAGCAGATGCTGAAGGCCGACATTGAGGGATGGGTGGATTGAGATGTAGCCCTTAGATATCTCTACTTTAAATTGACGGAGATGTCCATCCCAGCCCTACTTTATCGGTTTTAGTAATGATTACAAAATCACTTTTAGTAACTGTACTCATTAAGTGCAACATGTTTCCTCAAATTCCTCAAATGTTTTGACTAATGATTGCACATTGGGGTAGTGAGTGTAGACGCCCACCGACTGTGTCCTTGCGCCCGGGACTAATGGCTTTGAGTCTCCCACTCATAGAGTATGCACAGCAGAGAACAACTCTACTCTCCACGTACAAAGTCATACAAAACGTCTCAATTAGCTTCTGTGCCAACAGAATGAATGAGCCTTACAGTAGGATGGATGTGCACTTCATCAACAATAGATAGGCTATCAATACAATTCTTGTAATGCCATTTCATGTCTACAAAATGATTTAGCCTGTTAAAGTCCAACCTAGATCATCTCAAGTTTGCGCCCTGCTAGAACAGGAAATAAACCAGTGCTACACTACCTGCAGAACTGTTCGCGCGGCTCATCCAACCTCTCCTCCCGTTCTTCACTTCTCCGTCCTCTCACCGCGAGAAAACGAATTATTATCTGAAATAGAGGTTTAGTGTAACTATTGGTCCGCCCCAGCTCCCCTACTGATCGACTTGGGTTGCTCCTCTCTTGCTACATTGCTCGCCCACTCCCACGCGGCTGCGTGACGCAGATTCCCACGTGGGTGGCTGCTGTATGGAATACCGAGCATCCTATCACACCAGACAGCGGGAGGGACAGGTTGGAGTTCATTTTTGATAAGCCAGTTGTAGCACACTGAAAACAGGCCTATACCCAACTGTCAATGAACATTGTCAACCAAATAGGCACGGTTTCCCCAAGCATTACGTGGGCTATTCTACTGCCTTGGGGACAACCACTCTTTTTTGTAGTGATTCAAGTGTATTCCATTCAAACCTTCCTTCCACTTATTTGTTTCAGTCCCACAGTAATAGAACAGTAATAACAACAACAGTCTGATGACAACTCCTGTGCTAAAGTTACATAAAGTTCCATCAAGATGGTGTAAAACAAAAACAGGGAAACTTTGCACAAGCATTTAGCTACAACCGCAATAACATCTGCTAAACAAGTGTATGTGAGCAATCACATTTGATTTGATTTACACTAAACTCTTAGCCATTCTGATAATAGACAGTGTCCACTGACAAAGCTTTCCCCAGAAAGTGAGAGATATCTGAGAGAGATTGAAGGAGAGAGGAGGAATGAGAAAGAGACAGAGAGGTCGCAGGCTGCTGTTGGACCATAGGTCTGTAGAGTGGGGTGAGGTGGACAAGGTTGTGATCCGATCTACCGAGGGGAGGGAGTGCAGTGGAGTTGTATGCATCCTTCACATTAGCATATAACAAGTCCAGAGTATTATTATTCCTGGTTGGTGTCGGGTTGCGTCAATTCAAATCTGGTATTGGAACAAAAGGATTACTACGCCATTTAAATCATCTATGTATTTTATTCTAGCAAACCCTTAAATGGTAAATATGAAGTTCGTATATACAGGCTCACTGTGACACCACGCAGGGCAAACAGCGCATGAGAAGCGCGAGAGAGAGAGAGAGAAAGAGAGAGCGCAAGGGAGCGCGAGAGAGAATCAGCGAGCAGCGCTATAGAAGCGCATAGCCTAGAGAAGAGACCGAGTCCTATCCTTTGTTCTTCCTTAAATACTCCGACAGGATAATTTCCGCTCCCTGCTGATCTGTCGGAGTAGAGGCTGAGTGTGGTTTAAACTTACTCAGCCTATCGTTGGCGTGCAGGCTGGTCCCAGCCTCGTGACGCAATCCAGTTGACGGAAGTAGTGGTCCTCTCAGTAGATGTCCAAGCTCCATATTACAACAAGACACAGTTCTATCATAAAACCCCCAGCTAGCACATTCATTCCACATAGCTCCCCCTTACCCAAACCTACAGCAGTTCTAAAGATCTATGATCACACAATACATTCACTTAATAACTCTTGTTGTAGATTAACATATTCATTAGCTAAAACATAGATCAGCCCTTACAGTCCCCCTTTTGACACCCCCTAGGGTGTCACTCACCCCAATACAAAAAATACAAAGCTTATGCATTAAGAAAAGTAAAAAAACCCTCAACCTGTTACAGCTACACCTACTGGATATAAAGAGAACTACCAGTCACTCCAAAACTTACAACCCTCACATCTGTAACAGCAAATCAACCAACCCGCTCATCCTTCGTTTCTCCACCCCTTATGCTGAGTGGCTACCAGCCACCCAAGAACTTAAAACCCTTTTTTTTAAACCTGTGAAAGAACGACTTATGAAAACACCTTATACAACCACCTCCCGTATAGCAAACCAATGGTCATCCTCAGTCAGACCCATCTTCCTACGAAGACTTGATTCGGTATCAGCATCAGCTACTTGAGCTCCAAGTAGGGGCATCATACCAACAGCCTGCACCACATCTGTAACAGACTTTTTCAAACATGGGATGATACAAGCAGCACAGCACATTAAAAGCAAAAACACAGTGATAACTATACTTCCTGCAGAGTGAGTTACCCCCCCCATCATGTATATCACCCATATCCCCCACATGTTCTTGCCTGAATCTGTCAACTTGCTCAAGTCTCGCCCTGTCTCTTCTAATGAGCGATTTGGGCCTTCGTCTTTTGCACAGTGATTTCTATGGTACCACGAATCTCTTTTGTTTGAATTCACTCTCAATGAGTGACTTGATACCTCTTTCACCTGGTACGGTCCTTCCCACCTGGGCTCCATCCACTTTATGGAATGCACCTTTACGCTCACCAGGTCTCCCACCAGGATATCTCTGTTTTCGTCTGTGGTTTCTATTGCAGGAGTTCGGACCTCCACCACCTGTTTGGACAGTCTTTCGACAAGAGAAGTTAACGCCTGCATATAGTCTGTGTATCTGATTTTAGCTATGTCTAGTCTAGGCATGCTAAGATTATCTGCTGGTGGCCCTAGCATCCTACGCCCTGTCAATTGTTCATGAGGGGTTAGATGTGTGTCAGAGTCTGGGGAGTTTCTCACTCTGTTGTTGTAACTTTTGCATATTTCACAGCTTTCAGATGTTTCCCTGGCCATGTCCATCATGTTGGGGTGGTACCATGCCTTCTCAACTGCCTTTCCCACACTCTTCCGGCCTCCGTGTGCTTTTTCATGCTCTTCTCTGATGATAGATCTGAGGAGTTTGGCAGAAGCCACTGTTTTTCCGGTGGTAGCCCTCCAGATTCCTTGGTGATCCCTTCTTGCCCCCTGCCTGCTCCACTCATTCTGTTCATAAACATCAGCAGCCTCTTGTAACTGTCTTACTGTATCTTCTGTCAGCTCTTCCTGGCTATGGGTTGTCCTCTGCACCTGTTGTGCAGTGTAACCTCCCGCTTCCTTAGCTGCCAGGTCTGCTTGATCATTCCCTTCACGTTCCCTAGTGCTTTCTTTACTGTGTCCTTTACATTTCATGATTGACACCCGTTTTGGCAGCTTGATTGCCTCAATCAATTTCTGGATCTCTTGTTTGTGTTTTATAGGTTCGTTTGAGCTGGTTAGGAACCCTCTCCTCATCCATTGAGGGCCATCAATGTGAGCAATTCCATGGGCGTATGCAGAATCGGTATAGATGTCTACCTCTCTTCCTTGGCAGAGCTCTAGTGCTCTCCGCAATGCTCTCAGTTCTGCTAGTTGTGCCGAGGCTCCTGCTGGTTCCATTCTTCCTGCTTCCATCACTTCATGATCTCCATTCTTTCCCTGGCGCACCACAGCATAGGCAGCAATGTTTCCTTCACTCGGATTCTTCGACCTATAACAGCACCCGTCCGTAAATAGGGTTTCCTTCATTCCATTCAGTGGTGTGTTTCCGAGATCCATTCGAACCTTTATTTGCTTGGCTGCCCTGTCTTCACAAACGTGTGGTTCCCCCTTGCCCATGCCATCGGTCATGTTGGCGACTGTTGTCACATATGTGATGTGTTTTGCCGTAATTGTCTTGGTTATGTCGGATTTTCTCTTGCTAGACAGGGCAAAAAGCTTGGAACCGATAAAAGCTGCTACCCCATGGTCTGTGTTGATTTCCAATGGATGTCGCATCACTATGTGTGCTGTTTTTCCCACTGCTTTTGCCAGTGCAGCCATATGTCTGGCACAGTCTGTTTGGCCTGTTTCAATGTTGTCCAATTTTGCACTGTAATAATGCAATACTCTCCTCTCCCCCTTTTGTTTCTGATACAGGACGGAATGAACAAACCCGTCTTGTTCTGAAACATCAAGATGGAATGGTGTCGTGTAGTCAGGTAGAGACAGTGCTTCTGCTTGTGCTAAGGTTTGTTTGAGCTGAATGAATGCCGTTTCTGCTTCAGTAGTCCACTTTAGGACTGCAGTGAGATTACGTGGAGGGTCGGATAGTTTGTCCATTATAATCGGCATAAGTTGGTGTATAGGGGTGATTGAGATGTGCATCCCAGCCTGATTACAGTATATACTACACCCCATTTTTGATAGCAAGTCCATGCCCATCAGTCCAACGGAGCATTCTGGGTTGTGTAGGAACTGATGTGTTACTTTAAGGTCATCCCATACCACTTCCAGTGGTACCGTGTATGGCTTTCTCATAATTGTCCCTGAAACCCCAGAAAAAGCTTGTTTTTTCGTTGTGAGTTGATATGCTGTCTGCACAGAAGACCAGGTGCATCCTGTGTCAATCAGCATACCATGCTCCCTTCCTCCTATTACGCACTTCACCACTGGTTCCACATCTGGTGGAAAAGTGTAGATATTGGTGGTGGTGCTATTTGGGGTTTCCGGGCAGCTTCATTGGTTGCCACCTTCTCCAGCCCAGGCCATATTGGGGATCAGGGCTGGGTTTGGCACGGGCTGATATTTGCCCTGTTGCTGGGATGGCTGTTGTAGGGGCCCTTGCTTCTGTCCATCTCGTCCTCCCTGCCAGTTACCACTGTCTCGAGGTGCCCACTGTCCTCTTCCTCTGGTTTGGCCCATGTACCCTCTTCCTCTAGCCTGGAATGGTTGTCTTGGCAGAGCGCAGTTTCTAGCCATGTGTCCGGATCTTCCACAGTTGAAACATCCTTGATTCCCATATCTGAGATCATGTGGCTGGGTTGATAGCGGCATGTAGGCTGACTGTTGATATAAAGGTTCAGCATACACCAGGGGTGTGGGTGGTGATGGGGGCTGATATGGTGCTCTTTCCAGGGCCATCAATCCTGCCATAGCCTGAACTGCTGTAGTTAACGCTGCCACATCGGGAGTGAGTGTCGTAGCCCCACTCGTAGGTGTACTGGTCACCACCATTTGCTTGCTGGGCTTATCCTCCATCAGTTGCTTTTCTAAGACCTTCTTCTGTAGCTGTTTAATTTCATCCTCTTCTTTTCGCTTACCTTCCCTCCATCTTTCCACATGGTGTTGGACTATATCAGTGAACTCCAACACACTCTTTGCAGTGATGCCCACCATTTTCTCGCATTCCAGCCTCACCTGATTTGGGAGTCCCTCCAAACAGCTAGCCAGGAATAGGTATTTGGTGGTTTCCTTTCCTGGTTCTTCATTCCAGGCCTGTCTCCACAGGTTTTTTGCCTTTTTCATATACACTGGCACACTCTCCTCTCCGTCCAGTGTCAGCGTTTTCATCAACTGAGGTCTTGGTTGGGTCGGATATTTGCATCTTACGGCATCCCATATTTGTCCGCGATGCTGATCAAATCGAGTTGCTGATGCCACCATTCCTCTTACTCCCCCCTGTGTCATGATCTCCCGACATTCTTGATCGCCCATGCATCTGTTCATAACCGCTGCCATGTCTCCTAATGTAAGTTCATCTGCAGCAGTTAGGCTTTCAAAAGCTTTGACCCACCTATCTCCAGACTCTTCTGGAGTAGGGAGAACGTCCACCAGGGTTTGTATGTCTCTGTGGGCCCATGGCTTGTAAATGGCACCACCCCCTGGTGTGTCTCTCATTGGGTATTGGCCCCTGGTTTCTTGCTCCCGGGTTCTGGCTCTAGTGTGGTGGGCAGGGGCATCACATGGGTCCCACACATTTCCTTCAAATTTTCCACAAAGTACTTTGAGATCACTTCTCTCTTGCTCCACTGGTTCCTCCTGTTCCCCCAGGTCAATAAAGTGTCCCCTCGGAGGTGTGGGTGTTCTGTACCTCCTTGGTGGTGTACTAACCCTACTTCCCTTCTTTCTCTCCTCACTCAGGTCCCTTCTTGTTTTCTCCATTTCCTGTAGCTGCTCTGCCCCTCTTCTCACTTCCTCTTCCATTTCTTTCAGCTTTCTTCTATTCTTTTCTATCACCATTCTCTCCCTTTCTCCTTCCTCTTGGTCCATCTGAGTCCATTCCTGCTGCACCAGTTCTCCACTTTCACTGCCACCCGTTAAACTCATACTGGTCGCATCCGTCGATATTCTGGTCAAGTTGGACACCACCTTTTGTATGGCTTTTGCTGCCTCTAATAATACTGCCACCTCCTGTCTCCATTTTCCCATATCATTCACTCTTACCCATTGTTCCTCCTCTTCATCATCTGGTCTCTTGTGATATTTGACCTCTCCCACAATGTCCAACACTGGAGCCATCACTTTTGGTGTCCCATACGGGGGAGGTGCCGATGGCAGGACCGGGTATAGTTGAAGTTTTATGACCTCTTCTTTTTTCTTGTCTTTGTTCTGTCCTTCTTCCCATATGTTCTTTAGTTTCACTAACATGGCCAGTACTATTTTCTCCTCCAGTCTGGCTTCTTCCATTATTTTCTTGAGTTTGCCTTTATTTGGTTCACCTTCTTTCCTCCATTTCTCCTCTACTTTTTTGATTCTGCGTTTCAATGTTTCCAATATTCTACCTGGTTCGCCTTCAATAGGAATGCCATCAGAAGATTGGATCCAGCCATCTTCTAGCCACTCCCTATACACTTTTTCTCCTCTTCGTTTCCATTCTTTTCCATCCTTTCCCCCGTGGATTTCCAATGTAGATTTCAACGTCTCCAATATCCTGTCTGATTCTTTTAATGCCATTTTATTACTAGATTTCAACCTGTTAATTATCCCCTTCATTCTATAGATTTATAGGACAGTTTTAAATACTTCTATTCTGTACTTTGTAATGATAACCTTTATGTTACTAAACACTCCCTCCAACTTTACTTTAAACTCCGCCCTAATATCTAAATATATTCCGCCGAACCTAGCCGTACCCCCTAGTTACGAACCTTGCCGGTCGCCAATATTTATCTAAAATTTTCCGAACCTAGCCGTACCCTTGTAGTTACGGACCTTGCCGAATCTAATTACTAAACCAATTATTCCATATACTCCTCGAACCTAGCCGTACCCCCTAGTTACGAACCTTGCCGGTCGCCAATATTTATCTAAAATTTTCCGAACCTAGCCGTACCCTTGTAGTTACGGACCTTGCCGAATCTAATTACTAAACCAATTATTCCATATACTCCTCGAACCTAGCCGTACCCTCGTAGTTACGGACCTTGCCGATAAAACAATACTCTAATATATCAGGGCTTCACAATCACATTTACCAAATCACATGTTTTCATGGTATTACTTATCTATTCATAGCTTGACATTATTACTTATCTATTCATAGCATGACATTCACATTTACCAAATCACAGGTTTGCATGGTATTATTTATCTATTCATAGCATGACATTCACATTCACCAAATCAGAGGGTTGCATGGTATTATTTATCTATTCATAGCTTGACATTCACATTCACCAAATCACAGGTTTGCATGGTATATTACTTATCTATTCATCGTAATTCATAATTCAGTTCACTTACATCAAACAGGTGTTTCACAAAATTAATTTGGATAAAGCCAATGTGCAGAACTTTAGTTATTCACAATAGGTGTCTGCTTACCTTTTTAGTTGACTCTTTATGAAACACCGTTCAACGATAGTGATGTCCAATCGGCTGGTCAATCTCCCGCAAAGTCCCGCTACCAGATCACGTCGGGGTCACCAATTGTCGGGTTGCGTCAATTCAAATCTGGTATTGGAACAAAAGGATTACTACGCCATTTAAATCATCTATGTATTTTATTCTAGCAAACCCTTAAATGGTAAATATGAAGTTCGTATATACAGGCTCACTGTGACACCACGCAGGGCAAACAGCGCATGAGAAGCGCGAGAGAGAGAGAGAGAAAGAGAGAGCGCAAGGGAGCGCGAGAGAGAATCAGCGAGCAGCGCTATAGAAGCGCATAGCCTAGAGAAGAGACCGAGTCCTATCCTTTGTTCTTCCTTAAATACTCCGACAGGATAATTTCCGCTCCCTGCTGATCTGTCGGAGTAGAGGCTGAGTGTGGTTTAAACTTACTCAGCCTATCGTTGGCGTGCAGGCTGGTCCCAGCCTCGTGACGCAATCCAGTTGACGGAAGTAGTGGTCCTCTCAGTAGATGTCCAAGCTCCATATTACAACAAGACACAGTTCTATCATAAAACCCCCAGCTAGCACATTCATTCCACATAGCTCCCCCTTACCCAAACCTACAGCAGTTCTAAAGATCTATGATCACACAATACATTCACTTAATAACTCTTGTTGTAGATTAACATATTCATTAGCTAAAACATAGATCAGCCCTTACATTGGGCACTTCATATTTCTGATTCATTTTTAATAATCTTCTACCCTTTTCTAGTTACACCAGTCCTCTCTCTAAATGTAACTTCAAGAATCCTGTTCCTTATTAGATAGGAAATAAAGTAACTGTGACATGTAATTATTAACAGAATGAATTACATGGCAAAATACGCTGTAATGAAAAGGGCAAGACACGCCATATCTCTGTTCAGTTTGACTGACATTAGGCAAAATACGTTGTCATTTTGTTGACTGCAATTTTGTCAAAGTTTTTTGTTTTCTTTGGAGGTTGCGTTGCATAATCCACTGGTTGTGGGTGACTCCATAGATATACAGTGTCTTGAGAAAGTATTCACCCCTCTTGGCATTTTTCTATTTTGTTGCCTTACAACCTGGAATTAAAATAGATTTTGGGGGGGTTTGTATCATTTTATTTACACAACATGCCGACCACTTTGAAGATGCTAAATATTTTTTATTGTGAAACAAACAAGAAATAAGACAACAAAACTGAAAACTTGAGCGTTTATAACTATTCACCCTCCCAAAGTCAATACTTTGTAGAGCCACCTTTTGCAGCAATTACAGCTGGTGTACAGCAATATTTATATATTTTATTCATACCACAGATTCTCAATTGGATTGAGGTCTGGGCTTTGACTAGGCCATTCCAAGACATTTAAATGTTTCCCCTTAAACCACTCAAGTGTTGCTTTAGCAGTATGCTTAGGGTCATTGTCCTGCTGGAAGGTGAACCTCCATCCCAGTCTCAAATCTCTGGAAGACTGAAACAGGTTTCCCTCAAGAATTTCCCTGTATTTAGCGCCATCCATCATTCATTCAATTCTGACCAGTTTCCCAGTCCCTGCCAATGAAAAACAT
Source organism: Thymallus thymallus (assembly GCA_023634145.1). NCBI lineage: Eukaryota > Metazoa > Chordata > Actinopteri > Salmoniformes > Salmonidae > Thymallus > Thymallus thymallus. The sequence continues at coordinate 1,753,613 of CM042408.1, read as the reverse complement.
CCCCACAGCATGATGGTGTTCTCGGGGTGATGAGAGGTGTTGGGTTTGCACCAGACATAGCGTTTTCCTTGATGGCCAAAAAGCTCAATTTTAGTCTCATCTGACCAGAGTACCTTCTTCTATATGTTTGGGGAGTCTCCCACATGCCTTTTGTCGAACACCAAACATGTATGCTTATTTTTTTCTTAAAGCAATGGCTTTTTTCGGGCCACTCTTTCGTAAAGCCCAGCTCTGTGGAGTGTACGGCTTAAAGTGGTCCTATGGACAGATACTCCAATCTCCGCTGTGGAGCTTTGCAGCTCCTTCAGGGTTATCTTTGGTCTCTTTGTTGCCTCTCTGATTAATGCCCTCCTTGCCTGGTCTGTGAGTTTTGGTGGGCGGCCCTCTCTTGGCAGGTTTGTTATGGTGCCATATTCTTTCCATGTTTTAATAATGTATTTAATGGTGCTCCATGGGATGTTCAAAGTGTAAGATATTTTTTTATAACTCATCCCTGATCTGTACTTCTCCACAACTTTGTCCCTGACCTGTTTGGAGAGCTCCTTGGTCTTCATGATGCCGCTTGCTTGGTGGTGCCCCTTACTCAGTGGTGTTGCAGACTCTGGGGCCTTTCAGAACAGGTGTATATATACTGAGATCATGTGACACTTAGATTGCACACAAGTGGACTTTATTTGACTAATTATGTGACTTCTGAAGGTAATTGGTTGCACCAGATCTTATTTAGGGCCTTCATAGTAAAGGAGGTGAATACATACTGTATGCTTCATAGTAAAGGAGGTGAATACATACTGTATGCTACATAGTAAAGGAGGTGAATACATACAGTATGCTTCATAGTAAAGGGGGTGAATACATACTGTATGCTACATAGTAAAGGGGGTGAATACATACTGTATGATTCATAGTAAAGGAGGTGAATACATACTGTATGCTACATAGTAAAGGGGGTGAATACATACTGTATGCTTCATAGTAAAGGAGGTGAATACATACAGTATGCTTCATAGTAAATGGGGTGAATACATACAGTATGCTTCATAGTAAAGGAGGTGAATACATACTGTATGCTTCATAGTAAAGGGGGTGAATACATACTGTATGCTTCATAGTAAAGGGGGTGAATACATACTGTATGCTTCATAGTAAAGGGGGTGAATACATACTGTATGCACACAGTTATTGTTTTCATTTCACTTCACAAATTTGGACTATTTTGTGTTTGTCCATTACATGAAATAAAAATCTATTTAAATTACTGGTTGTAATGCAACAACATAAAATAAGGGAGATTAATACTTTTGCAAGGCTCTGTATATATGTATATATATATATATGTAACTGCAAGCACTTTGAACAGTCATTCAACTCGGAATTGTAAATCCGGCATCTTTCTCTTTGATGACAACATTTGCCCACAAAGTTCCGCTGCTCCACTTTACTGTTCCAGCACATCACAGCAACGTGAGTCAAATAATGTCTTAGGCTGCTGAAACAGCTAGCTAGTTAGCGGTGCGCGCTAGTAGCGTTTCAATCTGTGATGTCACTCGCTCTGAGACCTCAAAGTAGTTGTTTCTGTCACTGTGTGCAGAGGGTCAGGACTTAAGTGTATGTTGTGTAGTAAGCTGTTAGTAGCCCATGTGCCTCACCATAAGAGAGCTTTCATTGTCTGCTTATATGCCCCCTTTATTTATCCTACGGTTCTGACTTGGTGTTCAGGGAGAACACTGTAAGAACGATCAATGTTCTGAATTCTGTCACTGTACATTTCAAAAGTGTTGAACAAATAGTTATATTGACTACGTCCGTCCTAGCTCGCTCATTAATGTCTTAATCTAAATTACGGATTGCCTCTTATCCGCTTATCGTCCCTTTATGCCATAGTTTTTACATCTCAATTGTCATTAGAAACCACATTTGTTTAAGCAAGTCAGCCATATCAGCTGTTTTTTTTAAAGGCAGTAAATGAGTCTGAATTAACTGTTTCGCTGCCAGAAAAGGCTCTGCTGTTAGCCAGGTGTAGCAGTGGTAAGGTGTTGGGACTGCTGTTGGGACTCTGCTGCTGTTAGCCAGGTGTAGCAGTGGTAAGGTGTTGGGACTTCTTTTGGGAATCTCCTCTTTCTAATTATGTCAAGCTGGGTAATGTACTCCGTTGTCATCAAACGCTAGCCCCTAAATACTTTTTGACCTTGGAACCCTGAGCTCCCCCCATTGTTTTCCTATGGCGAGGCATGCTGGTATATTTCGCCAAATATCTCGCAATGTGTATATTTCAATTTTTTCGAGTAGAACACCATTTTAATCAGGAGACTCTCCTCTTTCTAATTATGTAAAGGCAGTGACTCTGTTGTCATCGATCGCTAGAATAGAAATAGTCCTAAGTTTACAATTTTTTCAGAATTCCTGGTTATGTAGACATAAGCACAGTTGACACCATTGAATGTGAAAAATGAAACATGTTCATAAACAATTATAACAAGAAGGAGTTATTCTAACTGGTGTGCTGGGGAGCAAACATCAAATAAGCTGATTAGGAAGGCTAGCTCTGTCCTGGGGATGAGCCTTGACACTCTAGAGGAGGTGGCGGAGAGACGGATCCTGGCCAAACTGCTGGCCATCATGGACAACATCACCCACCCTCTGCACGCTATGGTTATGATGCAGAGGAGCACTTTCAGTCACAGACTGATCCCACCACGGTGTGCCAGATAGCGCTACAGGAGATCCTTCCTGCCGGCGGCTATTAGACTATTTAATGCCTCACCGGGGTGCCGTTCCGTCGGCAACATAGATCTGGAACTGTTGGGGTGCTAGGACCTAGTTTAACAATAATGCATCCATCCGTGAGTAACTCTGGTCCGTCAGCACTCATTCACTCAGGACCTATTTATTCATGCAGGTCTGTATATACAGTGGGGAGAACAAGTATTTGATACACTGCAGATTTTGCAGGTTTTCCCACTTACAAAGCATGTAGAAGTCTGTAATTTTTATCATAGGTACTCTTCAACTGTGAGTGACGGAATCTAAAACAAAAATCCAGAAAATCCCATTGTATGATTTTTAAGTAATTAATTTGCATTTTATTGCATGACATAAGTATTTGATACATCAGAAAAGCAGAACTTAATATTTGGTACAGAAACCTTTGTTTGCAATTACAGAGATCATACGTTTCCTGTAGTTCTTGACCAGGTTTGCACACACTGCAGCAGAGATTTTGGCCCACTCCTCCATACAGATCCTTCAGGTTTCGGGGCTGTCGCTGGGCAATACGGACTTTCAGCTCCCTCCAAAGATTTTCTATTGGGTTCAGGTCTGGAGACTGGCTAGGCCACTCCAGGACCTTGAGATGCTTCTTACGGAGCCACTCCTTAGTTGCCCTGACTGTGTGTTTCGGGTCGTTGTCATGCTGGAAGACCCAGCCACGACCCATCTTCAATGCTCTTACTGACGCAAGGAGGTTGTTGGCCAAGATCTTGCAATACATCACCCCATCCATCCTCCCCTCAATACGCTGTCCCCTTTGCAGAAAAGCATCCCCAAAGAATGATGTTTCCACCTCCATGCTTCACGGTTGGGATGGTGTTCTTGGGGTTGTACTCATCCTTCTTCTTCCTCCAAACACGGCAAGTGGAGTTTAGACCAAAAAGCTCTATTTTTGTCCCATCAAACCACATGACCTTCTCCCATTCCTCCTCTGGATCATCCAGATGGTCATTGGAAAACTTCAGACGGGCCTGGACATGCGCTGGCTTGAGCAGGGGGACGTTGCGTGCGCTGCAGGATTTTAATCCATGACGGCGTAGTGTGTTACTAATGGTTTTCTTTGAGACTGTGGTCCCAGCTCTCTTCAGGTCATTGACCAGGTCCTGCCGTGTAGTTCTGGGCTGATCCCTCACCTTCCTCATGATCATTGATGCCCCACGAGGTGAGATCTTGCATGGTGCCCCAGACCGAGGGAGATTGACCGTCATCTTGAACTTCTTCCATTTTCTAATAATTGCGCCAACAGTTGTTGCCTTCTCACCAAGCTGCTTGCCTATTGTCCTGTAGCCCATCCCAGCCTTGTGCAGGTCTACAATTTTATCCCTGATGTCCTTACACAGCTCTCTGGCCTTGGCCATTGTGGAGAGGTTGGAGTCTGTTTGATTGAGTGTGTGGACATGTGTCTTTTATACAGGTAACGAGTTCAAACAGGTGCAGTTAATACAGGTAATGAGTGGAGAACAGGAGGGCTTCTTAAAGAAAAACTAACAGGTCTGTGAGAGCCGGAATTCTTACTGGTTGGTAGGTGATCAAAAACTTATGTCATGCAATAAAATGCAAATTAATTATTTAAAAATCATACAATGTGATTTTCTGGATTTTTGTTTTAGATTCCATCTCTCACAGTTGAAGTGTACCTATGATAAAAATTACAGACCTCTACATGCTTTGTAAGTAGGAAAACCTGCAAAATTGGCAGTGTATCAAATACTTGTTCTCCCCACTGTACATACTCATGTACAGTTGTTATATCATATTACGTGCAATATTGCTAGTAATTCTTGGACCTAACCTACGTAGGCATTCACTCAGGAATGCATATTAGTATCCTGTCAGTTGCACCTTTTCTCATTGCTTTTAGTATATCGAATGTGCAATACGTGCAGTTGTCTGTAATTAAACCCTGCGCACTAAGGACTGTATTTTAAGGGAATTACTATTATTACCCCAAATGATATCATACACACATTTAGCTATTAAAGTATCTCTTCCTGTCATTTACCTGTACAGTTTGTGTAACCATGCAAGTATTCACTTATCTGTAAATATAACTGTATACTTACCTGTACAGCTAATTTAACCATGCAAAATGTTCACTTACCTGTTCATTTAGCCAGTCTGTCTATTAAGTAAACTATTATTATTACCCTCGCTCATATCATACGCATTTTTAGCTACTGAAGTATCTCTCTGTATAGTATAGTTAACCATCCAACACCCACCAATGTATAGTGTACATATTCAGCCAACCACCCATACTATGCAATATCTTTTTATAGCTTTTTTTTTGCACTCCAGATATCTTGTATTTCTATACTTTTTCATACTGCCGCTCTATGTATCATGTACCGTGTATCTGTCTTTTGTGTATTTTCGTTGTGGCATTTTGCACCTGCCCTGTGTTTTGTTGTAGCTGCTTGACAATGAAATTTCCCCCCCGGGGGATCAATAAAGTATCTATCTATCTATCTATCTATCTATCTATCTATCTATCTATCTATCTATCTATCTATCTATCTATCTATCTATCTATCTATCTATCTATCTATCTATCTATCTATCTATCTATCTATCTATCTATCTATCTATCTATCTATCTATCTATCTATCTATCTATCTATCTATCTATCTATCTATCTATCTATCTATCTAACTGGCTATTAGAGGTTGAGGTCTGCTGACCAGATGATTGTTGAGAGAGAGAGAGAGAGAGAGAGAGGGGAGAGAGAGAGAGAGAGAGAGAGAGAGAGAGAGAGAGAGAGAGAACATGCGCAGAGCAACAACAGCTGCAGGCTGTATGGTTGGCTATTACTCAGAGACAGGGAGACCCTTCACTCCACACTGCAGCCTGAAGACCCAGCCACCCCCCACACTTCTGGCTCACCTCTCCATGACCCTCTTCTCTCAGTCTCCCAGGCAGACAGACTGCTGGCAGGCCTGCCAATTACCCACAGTACACCTGCTTTGTCCGCCTCTTTCTGTCTATCTATCGAGATATCTCTCTCTCTATCTACCGATATCTCTTTCTCTCTCTATCTACCGATATCTCTTTCTCTCTCTATCTACCGATATCTCTTTCTCTCTCTATCTACCGATATCTCTTTCTCTCTCTATCTACCGATATCTCTTTCTCTCTCTATCTACCGATATCTCTTTCTCTCTCTATCTACCGATATCTCTTTCTCTCTCTCTCTACCGATATCTCTTTCTCTCTCTATCTACCGATATCTCTTTCTCTCTCTCTCTACCGATATCTCTTTCTCTCTCTATCTACCGATATCTCTTTCTCTCTCTATCTACCGATATCTCTTTCTCTCTCTATCTACCGATATCTCTTTCTCTCTCTCTCTACCGATATCTCTTTCTCTCTCTCTCTACCGATATCTCTTTCTCTCTCTATCTACCGATATCTCTTTCTCTCTCTATCTACCGATATCTCTTTCTCTCTCTATCTACCGATATCTCTTTCTCTCTCTATCTACCGATATCTCTTTCTCTCTCTATCTACCGATATCTCTTTCTCTCTCTCTCTACCGATATCTCTTTCTCTCTCTATCTACCGATATCTCTTTCTCTCTCTCTCTACCGAGATCTCTTTCTCTCTCTATCTACCGATATCTCTTTCTCTCTCTCTCTACCGATATCTCTTTCTCTCTCTATCTACCGATATCTCTTTCTCTCTCTATCTACCGATATCTCTTTCTCTCTCTCTCTACCGATATCTCTTTCTCTCTCTATCTACCGATATCTCTTTCTCTCTCTATCTACCGATATCGCTTTCTCTCTCTCTCTACCGATATCTCTTTCTCTCTCTATCTACCGATATCTCTTTCTCTCTCTATCTACCGATATCTCTCTCTCTCTCTCTCTACCGATATCTCTCTCTCTCTCTCTCTACCGATATCTCTTTCTCTCTCTATCTACCGATATCTCTTTCTCTCTCTCTCTACCGATATCTCTTTCTCTCTCTATCTACCGATATCTCTTTCTCTCTCTATCTACCGATATCTCTCTCTCTCTCTCTCTACCGATATCTCTCTCTCTCTCTCTCTCTACCGATATCTCTTTCTCTCTCTCTCTCCGTCTTTGTCCATCTCTTTCTCTCGATCTCGATTTGTTTATGTATTAGCATTCAATGTAGATATTTAACACATGTAATGCAAAATATACACATTAATTATGTGGATTGATAATTAGCTTTTTATACTATATATACAGCGGGTGAAATAAGTATTGAACACGTCACCATTTTTCTCAGTAAATATATTTCCAAAGGTGCTATTAACATTACATTTTCACCAGATGTTGGTAACAACCCAAGTAATCCATACATACAAAGAAACCGAAACAAATACGTTCAGAAATTAAGTTATGTGTAATAATGTGAAATGACACAGGGAAAAAGTATTGAACACATGAAGAAAGGCAGGTTCAAAAAGGCATGGAAAGCCAAGACAACAGCTGAAAACTATCAGTAATTAAAAAGCAATCCAGCCCCCTGTCAGTGCAAATTAATATCAGCTGTTTCAGTCCCAACTGATGGCCTACAGAAAGGTCTCATTGCCAAGGTGTCACACAAGACACATCTCATGATGGGTAAAAGCAAAGAGCTGTCTCAAGACATTCGCAACCTAATTGTTGCAAAACATAATGATGGCATTGGTTATAGGCACATTTCTAAGCTTCTGAATGTTCCAGTGAGCACTGTTGGGGCCATAATATGGAAGTGGAAAGACAATCATTTCACCATAAATTTGCCTCGACCAGGTGCTCCTCGTAAATATGCCCATTCATCCTTCCTTCAATTATGTGAAGTTTGCCAGTACCATTTGCTGAAAAAAAGCAGCCCCACACCATGATGTTCCCACCTCCAAACTTCACTGTTGGTATGATGTTTTTAGGGTGATGTGCAGTGCCATTTCTCCTCCAAACATGGTGTGTATTATGACATCCAAACAGTTCAATTTTGCTCTCATCTGACCACACTATATTCTCCCAGTATTTCACTGGCTTTTCCAAATGTTGTGCAGCAAACTTTAAACGAGCTTCAACATGCTTTTTTTTCAGCAATGGAGTCTTGCGTGGTGAGCGTGCATACAGGCCATAGCGGTGGAGTGCATTACTTAATGTTTTCTTTGAGACAACAGTACCTGAAGCTCTCCACAAGTGGTCCTTGGCTCTTGGACAACTCTTCTGATTATTCTTTTCACTCCTCTGTCAGAAATCTTGCGAGGAGCACCTGGTCGAGGCAAATTTATGGTGAAATGATTGTCTTTCTACTTCCGTATTATGGCCCCAACAGTGCTCACTGGAACATTCAGAAGCTTAGAAATGCGCCTATAACCAATGACATCATTATGTTTTGCAACAATTAGGTTGCGAATGTCTTGAGACAGCTCTTTGCTTTTACCCATCATGAGATGTGTCTTGTGTGACACCTTGGCAATGAGACCTTTTTGTAGGCCATCATTTGGGACTGAACCAGCTGATATTAATTTGCACTGACAGGGGGCTGGATTACTTTTTAATTACTGATAGTTTTCAGCTGTTGTCTTGGCTTTCCATGCCTTTTTGCACCTCCCTTTCTTCATGTGTTCAATACTTTTTCCCTGTGTCATTTCACATTATTACACATAACTTAATTTCTGAACGTATTTGTTTTGGTTTCTTTGTATATATGGATTACTTGGGTTGTTACCAACATCTGGTGAAACCTTCATGTCAATAGCACCTTTGGAAATATATTAACTGAGAAAAATGGTGACGTGTTCAATACTTATTTCACCCGCTGTATATTTATATGTATTTTTATTGCTGGATAGTTAAATAAATAAATAAATAAATAGGCTACCTACAGTGGCCTTATTTGTATTTGTCAATTCGCAGACGAGCATCGATCATCATGACACAAGAATAAGACCCTCAATATTTATCGGAAAGGAGCATCAAGCTCATCACGTTTCACCACCCTGTGAAGTTGATCACAACTTATTTCATCTGTAGCCTAATAAACTGCATGGTTTCCTGAGTCGTAGTGGGAGGAGCCACACAACATGTCATCACATGACTTCTAGTTTACTGGTTATTATATCAGTATTTGCACATAACGCTGTTTCCACTGCCATTTCTCGCGTAATTAATTTTACCGACTTGTCTAGCGTATTTTGTTTTGTTGACATTTGAAAAGTTAGTCGTGTCATTTGTTATTCGACATTTTACACTTTACTCGCATAAAACGGTTGGGTAGAAACTTGGTTATTAAGTGTGATATACAGTATATGACTGCATTGTAGGGAATGTTTGTGCAAACAGCACATCTGAGGGTGTGTGTGGAGTGTGTGTAAGCATGGGCAGGTATGTACGTACACAGAAGTGTTGTTATGTGTGTGTGTGTGCGTGTGGATGACTTGTTAGTATTTGTGTTCTTCAGTGTGTATTGAAGAGTGCGAATGTCTTTGCGAGAGCATGCATGTGCAAGCATGGGCAGATCCTTGAACCTGAGTGTGTATTTGTTCCCATAGCCGCTCTTCTCTGCTGTGGTGAAGACTAGTTTCCACCAGGGAGAGAACTGTACTTTAAGACTATACTCTTCAATGTCTAACTAACTAAGTAGCGTTTTGCCACAGAGGTTACCCTAATGGAAAGATGGTACAGTCTGTGTTAATGCCAATACCAATCTGTTTATGTACTAGTGGTCTGTGTTAATATAGTGTAGGGACTGACGCTGGAGATGAGAAGCAGGTACGGGGTTAAATATTTAATTGTACAGACATGGAACAGGACAGGAACAGGACAGGAACAGGTAAACAAAACGACAATCAATGCTGAAGCGGTGAATGGAGCTGGGGAACAGTAATAAACAGGTTATTGAGGGAAGCAGGTGCGTAATTATTGTCGTCATGTCGTTTTGTTTACCCGATTCTGACGCTGTTCCTTGTCTGTGCCATTAAATGTTAACCTGCTTCTCATCTCCAGCGTCGGTGCATGATAGAAAGAAAAGACGTAGTGCCGGTATTACGAGAAAAGAGAGTCGCCTGCACCGGAGCGGAGCCTGTCTGCCCATACTCATCGCTTGCTCCCCCGCAGCTCACCTGCTGATATAGGCTAGGCTGGGTGTGGGGGGGTGAGGCGTGTATTCCCACTGCTGAACAGAACTGCGCTTTGCATCTGTGCTGCTACTATTAATTGTGATTATCACTGAAAAGCTCTCAATCTCAGAGATATTCCAGTCTGGGTCTATCTAGTCAGTTATAGTCTAGTCATTTGCCACTGAAAAATATGTGTTTGACAAATATTTTAGTTACTATTTTTGTTGACAAAATTAACACCGGAATACACACATATACATATACTCTCTACTTCTCTCCTCTGTTAGAGATCAGAGAGAGGAGAGGAGAGGAGAGGAGAGGAGAGGAGAGGAGAGGAGAGGAGAGGAGAGGAGAGGAGAGGAGAGGAGATCACAATGAAATGTCTTTCAAAGCATTGAAGGGTTGAATATATTTGATTTTATTTATTTAACCTTTATTTACCTAGGCAAGTTAGTTAAGAACAAATTCTTATTTACATTCAAGCACTCAAATAGTTTCACATTGTATCAACATGAACAAGTCTATAATACACTTTGAAGAACTAAACTGAAAAGTATCCTGTCAAAGATATGATTTAATTTCTTTAGGGAATGACATATTTACAAAACAAAAGTCAGACAGGAAATCAAACACAAATCAATCCGAGCCATGATGTAACGCCCAGATACTCAAAATCCAATTTGGAATCTCTTTTACAAGGGGCTGATGGGTATCTGCTCAGGCAGGTTTGTGCTGCCCACTCCTTCCTGTGTGTTCAAGTGTGCCACCCACATGCAGGTAAGTGTGTGTGTGTGTGTGTGTGTGTGTGTGTGTGTGTGTGTGTGTGTGTGTGTGTGTGTGTGTGTGTGTGTGTGTGTGTGTGTGTGTGTGTGTGTGTGTGTGTGTGTGTGTGTGTGTGTGTGTGTGTGTGTGTGTGTGTGTGTGTGTGTGTGTGTGTGGTGGATATAATGACCCCTGCGCCCCCAAGTGCAGCATACACACGCTCAGGACTTCCACCCACCCTCCATCTCCTCCTAATGTGCTCTCAGCCCAGCTATTGGACAAGGCTCCCGCCAATCCCTGCATGCAATGGCCTTGCAATGAAGTAGTTCAAACTGATCAATCCTGGTGGACTAGTGGAGAGCTAACAAAGTCAAACTAATTGAATTACATATTTCTCAAATACTGCCCATGTAGGGGTGTATTTACAGTGTAGCTGAAATACTGCCCATGTAGGGGTGTGTTTACAGTGTAGCTGAAATACTGCCCATGTAGGGGTGTATTTACAGTGTTGCTGAAATACTGCCCATGTAGGGGTGTATTTACAGTGTAGCTGAAATACTGCCCATGTAGGGGTGTATTTACAGTGTAGCTGAAATACTGCCCATGTAGGGATGTTTACAGTGTAGCTGAAATACTGCCCATGTAGGGATGTTTACAGTGTTGCTGAAATACTGCCCATGTAGGGGTGTGTTTACAGTGTTGCTGAAATACTGCCCATGTAGGGGTGTGTTTACAGTGTTGCTGAAATACTGCCCATGTAGGGGTGTGTTTACAGTGTTGCTGAAATACTGCCCATGTAGGGGTGTGTTTACAGTGTAGCTGAAATACTGCCCATGTAGGGGTGTGTTTACAGTGTTGCTGAAATACTGCCCATGTAGGGGTGTGTTTACAGTGTTGCTGAAATACTGCCCATGTAGGGGTGTGTTTACAGTGTTGCTGAAATACTGCCCATGTAGGGGTGTGTTTACAGTGTTGCTGAAATACTGCCCATGTAGGGGTGTGTTTACAGTGTTGCTGAAATACTGCCCATGTAGGGGTGTGTTTACAGTGTTGCTGAAATACTGCCCGTGTAGGGGTGTGTTTACAGTGTTGCTGAAATACTGCCCATGTAGGGGTGTGTTTACAGTGTTGCTGAAATACTGCCCATGTAGGGGTGTGTTTACAGTGTTGCTGAAATACTGCCCATGTAGGGGTGTGTTTACAGTGTTGCTGAAATACTGCCCATGTAGGGGTGTGTTTACAGTGTTGCTGAAATACTGCCCATGTAGGGGTGTGTTTACAGTGTTGCTGAAATACTGCCCATGTAGGGGTGTATTTACAGTGTTGCTGAAATACTGCCCATGTAGGGGTGTATTTACAGTGTTGCTGAAATACTGCCCATGTAGGGATGTTTACAGTGTAGCTGAAATACTGCCCATGTAGGGGTGTGTTTACAGTGTTGCTGAAATACTGCCCATGTAGGGGTGTGTTTACAGTGTAGCTGAAATACTGCCCATGTAGGGGTGTGTTTACAGTGTTGCTGAAATACTGCCCATGTAGGGATGTTTACAGTGTAGCTGAAATACTGCCCATGTAGGGGTGTGTTTACAGTGTTGCTGAAATACTGCCCATGTAGGGGTGTGTTTACAGTGTTGCTGAAATACTGCCCATGTAGGGGTGTGTTTACAGTGTTGCTGAAATACTGCCCATGTAGGGGTGTGTTTACAGTGTTGCTGAAATACTGCCCATGTAGGGGTGTGTTTACAGTGTTGCTGAAATACTGCCCATGTAGGGGTGTGTTTACAGTGTTGCTGAAATACTGCCCATGTAGGGGTGTGTTTACAGTGTAGCTGAAATACTGCCCATGTAGGGGTGTGTTTAACAACTTGTCTTATCTCTTCAGATTTCTTCCATCTGGAAAATAACAACTTGTCTTATCTCTTCAGCTTTCTTCCATCTGGAAAATAACAACTTGTCTTATCTCTTCAGATTTCTTCCATCTGGAAAATAACAACTTGTCTTATCTCTTCAGATTTCCTCCATCTGGAAAATAACAACTTGTCTTATATCTTCAGATTTATTCCATCTGGAAAATAACAACTTGTCTTATCTCTTCAGATTTCCTCCATCTGGAAAATAACAACTTGTCTTATCTCTTCAGCTTTCTTCCATCTGGAAAATAACAACTTGTCTTATCTCTTCAGCTTTCTTCCATCTGGAAAATAACAACTTGTCTTATCTCTTCAGATTTCTTCCATCTGGAAAATAACAACTTGTCTTATCTCTTCAGATTTCTTCCATCTGGAAAATAACAACTTGTCTTATCCCTTCAGATTTCTTCCATCTGGAAAATAACAACTTGTCTTGTATCTTCAGATTTCTTCCATCTGGAAAATAACAACTTGTCTTATCTCTTCACCTTTCTTCCATCTGGAAAATATCAACTTGCTTTAGGATTTGGCCATCACAATCATTTGAGTTAGGAATGTACAGATTAGATTAAATGGTGGCACAACAAAGATTAGAAGAATTTGAGTTACCTCGACTTCCCTGTCAAACAGCCTGCTGAGAATGTTCTACATTTTAACTGATGTTAAAATGTGATGTTGAGAATGAATTATTATATAAGTTATGACTGCACTAAAGAGCCATGTCTGCAACAGTCATGTCACTTGATGCCTGATGCTTGTAGTCTAGTGAACTAGATGCTTGTAGTCTAGTGAACTAGATGCTTGTAGTCTAGTGAACTAGATGCTTGTAGTCTAGTGAACTAGATGCTTGTAGTCTAGTGAGCTAGATGCTTGTAGCCTACTGAACTTGTGCAAAATTGCCACTTTGCACAAAAGTGGGACTTTCTGCTCTCAACCATTCACAAAACCACAGGACTTCCCTTCAACCATCACCAGGTTAATTTCTAACAGCAGTCTATGGCCTTATGGCCCAATGTAGAAAAACATCCAGCCCCAGCAGCAGTAGCCGACTAGGGATTCCACCGGTGATCATTCTCTCTCTTCAAGACAGTCCTTATGAAGGTCTATGAATCTTCATAACAATACTATGACTGTCTCCAGATAAAGCCCTAGTTCTCACACTTGAGCTCAAGATGATGAGGAGTGAGGAGGAGCTAGGCAACAACACTAAACCTATAGATAGAACAACGTCACTAGGCTACAATGAGGCTGCAAATAGGCTTACTTCTTACCTAGAGGAAAGGGCACAGTAAACTGATCACTGTTTTCAATTAAGTCATTTAGAAGACGCTCTTATCCAGAGTGATTTACAGGAGCAATTAGGATTAAGTGCCTTACTCAAGGGCACATCGGTCGATTCTTTTTTGGGGGAATTCGAACCAGCAACCTTTGAGAGCAATGCTCTTAACCACTAGGCTACCTGACCATAGTGAATGCAGAAATAATCTTTAGGGGGTGGTTAACTAAGAATGTTTATTTAGAGACTGAGGGGAGGAGGAAGAGGAGCGAGGGATGAGTGTCTGGAAAACACACAGTGGTATTAGCATAACTTGAGGAGACTGGCAGCAGGAAGCCAGTCAGTATGAGACTGTAAACCCTCAGCCTGGTGTGGGCGTGCCTGTCAGGGAAAGCTGCCGCCATCGTCTGCGTCCTAGAGAAATGAGAAAGCCACCATGCGTCTGCAGCGCGCGTCCGCCCAGCACAAAAATCCCCCTTCCATTTCAAAGGGTGCAGAAACAGCAACTGAGAAGACTGTTTTTTAATGTGATTTTTCCCTTCTTCTATGTCTATCTGTGCCCATCTTGGAGTATGTGGAGGAGGGAGGAGGGAGGTGAACAGACTTTCCATCTCCAGCTAGGGATGCACGATATGGGCAAAAAGTATTTTTTTTAACAAAATATTGCGATTGTGATATGACTTGCGATATAGATCAAAATGTATCTTGTTCGGAACAATCTGTTGACTGCCTAACAGAACAGCATGCAAACGTAGGCTATAGTCTGCGCTGCTTGAGTGACAGGGGGCGGGGCTTGGTGTGTGTGGGAAGCAGCCATAAGAGGTTAAAACAATTATAAAAATGTTAAATGCAGGTTAAGTGATATTTAAAAAATATTGCATCTCTTGCAATATGGATATTGCATTTGTCAACATTGTGAATTTGATTAATCTCCAGTTGATATTTCAGTGTTGTGATCCATAATATGCTACTCAACTCTCTTCCAGACCCACTTTGATACGATTGTTTTCAATTAGGGATATGCTAACGAGTGTAAAATTTTTCTCATGTTAATGCTTGTCTCCTGTTCCTTGCCATGCCTTTTTGTGACGATATCTATCATAGCTAAGCTGTCATTTCCCTAAGCTGTTAAAATGGTTGAATCCTCAGGCTGTTAGAGAGTGTGGCGATGCTGCTGGAACATTTCTATGCTTGGAAACAAAAGGGCTTTGGAGGGATTAGCATTCAAACATGTTCTTTTCACCTTCATTTTCTCTCTCTCCCCTATCTCTCCCCCCCTCTCTCCTCCATCTCTCTCCCCCTCTCTCCCCCCTCTTTCCCCCCCCACTCACTCTCTCTCTCCCTATGGTCATGGCTCTATGTAGTACTGCGCAGCTGCCATAGTCTGTTCTGGACTTGGGTACTATGGAGAGACCTCTGGTGGCATGTCTTCCATGGTATGCATGGGTGTCCGAGCTGTGTGCTAGTAGTTTAAACAGACAAAGGAGATGATTGTTGACTTCAGGAGAACCAAGGCCCAAAGGGCCAGAGCTACTCTACTTTCTGAGGAGGCTCAGGTCCTTCAACGTATGCAGTAAACTACTGCATACTTTCTACCAGTCTGTGGTAGTCTGTGTTTTTAACCTTGACAGGAGGTGGTGGAGAGACGGATCCTGGCCATCATGGACAACGTCACCCACCCTCTGCATGCCATGGTTATGATGCAGAGGAGCACCTTCAGTCACAGACTGATCCCACCACGGTCTGCCAGAGAACGCTACAGGAGGTCCTTCCTGCCGGTGGCTATTAGACTATTTAATGCCTCACCGGGGTGCCGTGCCGTCGTCAACATAGACCTGGAACTGTTGGGGTGTTAGGACCTAGTTTAACAATTAGGCATCCATCCATCCGTGAGTAACTTTCTGGTCTGTCTCTCAGAGTTATCGTCTCTCCCAGTGGGTTTAACTTCATCGTGACCCAGAAACTCTTCCTCAGGCTGTCATCCCACTTTACACTCTAATCATAGTCAAAGCAGACATTTGTCTCCCACTGGGATCAAAATCTCTGCATCGTAGTTACAACCAATCATGGCTATGGAATCCAGTGAACTAACATCTTCCGCCCCCACCTGGCTGCTTAGGGAACTGCAGCCTCAGGGACAGCCAGGACAGCCAATCACATGCTGTAAACATCAAATTTAGATTTTGATTGGATTTTGATTGTCAAGAGCAATGGTTTTCAGATCTGACACCATTGCTTCATAAACCTTTTTTAATTACATATATTTTTCCAGGGCATCAGTGGCTGATAGGTGGTAGACTAGTCACAAGACACATTTACATGTAAAAGCAGGGTCACCTTCAAGAGAGCACAACGTTGTGGAACAGGCGGATATCAATATAGTATGTATACCAGTGGAGGCTGGTGAGGGGAGGATGGCTCATAATAATGGCCGGAATGGCGCAAATGGAATGGCATCAAGCACATGGAAACCATGGAAACCATGTATTTGATGTATTTGATACAGTTCAACCTGTTCTGCTCCAGCCATTACCATGAGCCTGTCCTCCCCAATTAAGGTGCCACCAACCTCCTGTGATGTAGAACACACGTCTCTCTGACATAAAGTAATCAAACCTGTTATATCAATAACCTTGTTATCTGCAACGCTTTTTATAAAAAAATATTTAACCTTTATTTATCTAGGCAAGTCAGTTAAGAACAATTTCTTATTTACAATGACAGCCTACACCGGCCAAACCACGCTGGGCCAATTGTATGCCACCCTATGGGACTCCCAATCATGGCCGGTTGATACAGTCTGGATTTGAACCAGGTTTTCTGTAGTGACGTCTCTAGAACTGAGATGCAGTGTCTTAGACCATTGCGCAACTTGGGAGCCCAAAAAACAGGATCCCAAAAACGTTCCACAATGTTTGCCTATTGAATGCCTCTACATGAAGCAAAGCAGCTATTTAGATTAAGTGTATCACTGCTACATTAGTGTGAATCACCAACCTACGACGGCTCAGGCACTTTGAGACAAATGGAGCCTTATTCAATCAAACCCACTATCTCAGATTTCCAGGATAAGTCGAATATTCAAAACTCTGTTACTGTTACTCTTTGATGTCCACTTGACAGAGTAACAATAGATAATTCAAGGCAAGAGCCCATTCAAGGCTATCCCTGAACCCATCAGTCTAACCTTGAACCCATAGGTCTATCACTGAACCATCAGTCGATCCTTGAACCCATCAGTCTAACCTTGAACCCATCAGTCTATCCCTGAACCCATCAGTCTATCTCTGAACCCATCAGTCTAACCTTGAACCCATCAGTCTATCCTTGAACCCATCAGTCTATCCTTGAACCCATCAGTCTATGCCTGAACCCATCAGTCTATCCCTGAACCCATCAGTAAATCCCTGAACCCATCAGTCTATCCCTGAACCCATCAGTCTATGCCTGAACCCATCAGTCTATGTCTGAACCCATCAGTCTATCCCTGAACCCATCAGTCTATCCCTGAACCCATCAGTCTATTCCTGAACCCATCAGTCTATGCCTGAACCCACCATTCTATGCCTGAACCCATCAGTCTATGCCTGAACCCATCAGTCTATGCCTGAACCCATCAGTCTATCCCTGAACCCATCAGTACTTCCCTGAACCCATCAGTCTATCCCTGAACCATCAGTCTATTCCAGAACCCATTAGTCTATCCCTGAACCCACCAGTCTATCCCTGAACCCATCAGTCTATCCCTGAACCCATCAGTCGATGCCTGAAGCCCACAAGCTGCCAGCCATCATGTCTACCTACAGTACCTGCTTGTTGGCAGGGCTGCTCCTGGCAAGGATAGCCATCTCTCTGATCTGGTGCAGGGTGAAGGCCAGAGTGACCCAGGGTGAGGCGGACACCACCCAGGCGGGCTTGCTCACATCCTCCTGATCCCCCTGGTGCTTGGTCTTCCTCAGTGGTGTCAATGTGGCGGCTGCGTTATTTGATTGGATAACGTCTATGGTCGCTATGCGAACAGTGCTGGAGGGGACCGGGATGTTCTCCGCCAGCATTCTGAGATCTGGAAAACAACTCAAGCAAAATGTTTCAGAACAATTCCTGGCATGCTTCAAAATTATTATTCTGCTAACGTGTCCGACCTAACAACTACCTCCACTATTAACATCCTAAATATGATTCATGCAGCATTCTAATGTCTATGAATTTCTCCGTTGCTGACTGAGAAAGAGGATCAAAGGTTAGTGGCAGTAAATGTTATGCTGCCACATTGGAAGCCAGTCACTTCTCAACTAAGGGGTATAATAGGTGCAGCAGATGCTGTTTTTCTGTAAGCCTAAGTCCATGCAGAGGCACGCCATGAAGAAGACAGGGTAAGATAAAATCAACTTTAATGGCACATACCTTTGTCCAGCCACTGGATGAGAGTGAAGAGGAGAAGGATGATGAGGAGATTCTTCTGAAGGTGTAGGCCGCTCCTAAACCATTACCCAAAAAGACAAAGTATTTTTGAATTTCATGAATTTATTTACAGTATTTATGAATTTCAAATCAACCCTTAGCCCCTGCTCCATAGGCTTTTGGAAACAAAATCTCAAAATAAATGTACAGTATTTATTTCACTCATTGCTTTCCATATACCAGAGAAACTGAAAATCAATGTCCATTTCAGCACTGTAAGGGTTATATTTTACACCAGTCATCAAGATGTGTTTCAGAGCACAGAGAGAGTCAAAAAGTTGTTACTCTGGGAGAGCTGCCAGACCATCAAATTCCTATCCTAATTATTGAAGATGGGGCTGGTGGTAGTTTATTAAGAGTTAAGACCTGGATTATTTTATGAAAACCATGGAGGACAGGGCATCCTTTTAAGGAGAGGAGGCGTTGTTCAACAGTTGGAAAGGCATGTGGGACTATGACACGTATGAGTACAACTAGCTGGTCATGTAGGAGTGAAGCTATATTCTGTTCAGTTAGCCACCGTTAAATGTACAATCTACAATAGTTACTGCTGTTCTCAATGGTCATTTAAATTATATACATTGAGCAGCAAACTGAACGTTGAACAGCGTTTCACTACAGCCGCAATAACATCTGCTAAACACGTGTATGTGACCAATGATTTGATTTGATTTGAACAAGGAACAGCAGTCTATACTGCTGATTGTACCTTTAACATGTGACACCAATAGCTCCATATCTCTTTGGTTGAATGTGTTTTACAGACTCTAAAACTGGGGGACACTCAATTCAATTACATACAACTTCTATAAATACAATTTGTCTGTTTTCTCCTCACACAGTGGGTCTAACCCAACATTTTAACGAATACTCCCCCCACCATGACCCCACAACCCCGGCCCAGCCCCAGATGCAGGCCCTGGAGGATACCCTGGGCAGAGGTCCTCAGCTCTGAAGGCACCGCAGCACTGAGGTAGGAGATACAGGCTGCCCACACTGAGGCATGGGTCACACCTAGACACACAGAGATACAGACAGAGAGAGAGAGATAGAGAGACAGAGATAGAGAGACAGAGATAGAGAGAAAAATACATGAAGAGAGATAGACAGAGAGAGAAAGACAGAGAGATAGAGAGACAGAGAGAAAGAGACAGAGAGAGCTAGCCCATGTCGTCACGTATGCCGTGTTCACGTCATGTCGGACCATGTCGGACCTCTGAAATTTCCTTCATGCTTACTCGTTGTAAAAAGATGAAGTTCTCCACTTGGGAAGAATCACTTCTGGAAGTATCAGAATCAACCAATAGGAAGCGCTACACAAATAACATACGTTCATTTAAAGAGTTCCCGAGTTTCTGACATGACGTGAATGTGGCATTACCTCCCACTCCCAGAAAACAGACCAGAGCTACGGCCATTTTTTTTGTGTTGTTTTGTTATTGTCACGTCCTTTAGAATTGTGGAGATTGTTGTTATGCCTCTAGTGTAATGATTACAAAGATTTTAATGTTCATCTTTTGTGTGCAGCTCTAACACCGTTATTCATGGTCTAAGTGGCCGTCAGTAAAGTCTAGATACAGAGGAAAGTCATTGAGAAGAGAGTTCCTGTCCTGCCTGATATGATCTCTGAGCCAACACGGCAACAATGTAAGTGCACTGGTGCAGCCAGTCCAAACACTACTTCTGCCTTCTTTCTATCAGCTAAGTTAAGCTAAGTCAATATATGCCACCATGTGTGGCCATGCCGTGCCGTGACACCCAGTGTAGCCTAACCTTGAAGGACCTCCATTGGCAGGACGATCTAGGCATTCTCCAGGTAGGAGATGTACAGGTAGCAAGCTGTGTTGCAGGCCAGACTGATGTAAAGCACCCTGTGGAGGGAGAGGGGAGGAGAAGGTCAGGTAACACAGATGGTTTATACAATATACAGTATGTTGTTGAACTATCACTACTGACTACACTGTTCAAGTTTATTTGTATTGTATTTTATTTATTTAACCTTTATTTAACTAGGCAAGTCAGTTAAGAACAAATTCTTATTTACAATGACAGCCTACCTACAGGGTCAGTACCTGGAGCAAATTAGAGTTAAGTGCCTTGCTCAAGGACACATCGAGAGGTTTTTCATCTTGTCGGCTCAGGTATTCAAACCAGCAACCTTTCGGTTACTGGCACAAAGCTCTAACCGCTAGGCTACCTGCCGCCCAAATAACCCTCCACCAATCACAAACATTACCCATCCCTATCCTAAACCATAACCCTAACCTAAACCCTAACCCTATCCTAAACCCCCTAACCTAAACCCTAACCCTATTCTAAACCCGAACCCTATTCTAAACCTATTCTAAACCCTAACCCTATCCTAAACCCTAACCCTATCCTAAACCCCCTAACCTCATTCTGAACTAGGGTTGCAAGGGAAGGGTAGATTAATGTGAACATTCTAAGTTTACTAGTAAATTACCAGGATTTTGTTATCTTTGAAGCATTTTACGTAATCTGTCCCATTACATCTGGTGATAAATGACTGTAATGGTGATAGGTGTCTGTAATGGTCTGTAATGGTCTGTAATGGTCTGTAATGGTCTGTAATGGTCTCTGGCCCTCTGTGTGGCCTGATCAAACGTGGCCTTATCAAATGTAAAATATATGAAGTAATTAAAAAATATTTTAAAATACAAAAATTAATGAGAACACTGTAAAACATTATCCTAAATATAAACCATCAACTTAGTGACTAACATTGGTGTTTAATATGAGGGTTTCAGCGTGAAATATCCTTAGTTGGAAGAGTTATAGAGTTAATAAAATAATGCCATTATTGATTAGATGCTTTTTTCATTAAATAGGCTATTTTCTCTGGAACCATATGGTCTATTTATTAGAAACTCATGGATACACATAAAAAAAAAAGAATACTAAATAATTTTTTATAATTAAGTTATTCAAGTATGAATGACCAAAGTTACCATAGATCGCCATAGATTCTCTGTTAATTACAAAACTTACTGGAGATTCCGGTAACTTTGGTAAATTACTGGTAGCTTTGCAACCCAATTCTGAACAGAATCTATTTCCTTCCTTCCCAGACTGTATTGGATGCCCGTCTCCCATGACAACGTCCTGTCCAATCAAACCCCTGACCTGAGATGACCTCATTCAACGTACTTTATTTTTCTCTCTCAGAAATCTGCTGTTACACATGTGGTCATGATTCATGAACACATGACAACTACAGTAAACAATGCAAATACAGAGCCTTCGGAAAATATTCAGACCCCTTTACTTTTTTCACATTTTGATATTAATGCCCACACAAAGTCTGTTTGTTCAGGATTCCTGGTGTGTATCTATGCTTGTTTGAATGTGACTATTGCTCTTTTGTTTGTTGATATTTGTTTGAAAATTTAAAAAAATATATACAAAATTAAAAATATCAATAAAAAAATATGTATTATCCACCCGCACAGTAGGGGGTGGAATGAACATCCAATTATTGGCTTTACACAGAGTACCTATCCCCAGCTGTGTACTAACTGGCTTTACACAGAGTACCTATCCCCAGCTGTGTACTAACTGGCTTTACACAGAGTACCTATCCCCAGCTGTGTACTAACTGGCTTTACACAGAGTACCTATCCCCAGCTGTGTACTATGTTATTACCTGGTACTCCTGCACATTGACTCGGTACTGGTACTCCTGCACATTGACTCGGTGCTGGTACTCCTGCACATTGACTCGGTGCTGGTACTCCTGCACATTGACTCGGTACTGGTACTCCTGCATATTGACTCGGTGCTGGTACTACTGCACATTGACTCGGTACTGGTACTCCTGCACATTGACTCGGTGCTGGTTCTCCTGCACATTGACTCGGTACTGGTACTCCTGCACATTGACTCGGTGCTGGTTCTCCTGCACATTGACTCGGTGCTGGTACTCCTGCACATTGACTCGGTGCTGGTACTCCTGCACATTCACTTGGTGCTGGTACTCCTGCACATTGACTCGGTGCTGGTACTCCTGCACATTGACTCGGTGCTGGTACTCCTGCACATTGACTCTGTACTGGTACTCCTGCACATTGACTCGGTGCTGGTACTCCTGCACATTGACTCGGTACTGGTACTCCTTGTATATTGACTCGGTGCTGGTACTCCTGCACATTGACTCGGTGCTGGTACTCCTGCACATTGACTCGGTGCTGGTACTCCTGCACATTGACTCGGTGCTGGTACTCCTGCACATTGACTCGGTTTATCTGTTATCTGTTCAGAAAGGCCTCGTAAGTCTATACTTGTTGTAGTCGGCGCATGTGGACAATACAATTTGATTTGATTTGATTTCTTGCACTGTCTGCAATTTTGGGAACAGAAACTTTGAATGTGGAGAAGATGTCACACATAATGTGGAGAAGATGTCACACATAATGTGGAGAAGATGTCACACATAATGTGGAGAAGATGTCACACATAATGTGGAGAAGATGTCACACATAATGTGGAGAAGATGTCACACATAATGTGGAGAAGATGTCACACATAATGTGGAGAAGATGTCACACATAATGTGGAGAAGATGTCACACATAATGTGGAGAAGATGTCACACATAATGCTGTTTCGAAGCCTCTGTTGAAGCAATGTTTTTTTGTCTGTACTGTTTTCACTGAATCGAAATGTAAGATGAATTTGCTGAATTGCTGATTTGGACTCATACTGTTTGCTTTAAGTAATCTTTTGTGTTTTCTTCAGAAACATCAAAACAGGAAAGGCTTTACCCTCAAGATGATTGGGGAAACAGTTACTGTACATGTTAGAATAACACCAATACACTACTGAATCTGACTCACAGGACTGTACTTGCTCACTGATAGAGATTTTGTGAAGGCCCTCATGACATGAAACACGAGAAAATATCAAAGAGAAATAACATGAAAGTGAATAAACTGTGTTCTCACAGGAACAAACACAGGACCATGAACCACCAAGCACAGGAACATTACTAAACTGTGTTCTCACAGGAACAAACACAGGACCATGAACCACCAAGCACAGGAACATTACTAAACTGTGTTCTCACAGGAACAAACACAGGACCATGAACCACCAAGCACAGGAACATTACTAAACTGTGTTCTCACAGGAACAAACACAGGACCATGAACCACCAAGCACAGGAACATTACTAAACTGTGTTCTCACAGGAACAAACACAGGACCATGAACCACCAAGCACAGGAACATTACTAAACTGTGTTCTCACAGGAACAAACACAGGACCATGAACCACCAAGCACAGGAACATTACTAAACTGTGTTCTCACAGGAACAAACACAGGACCATGAACCACCAAGCACAGGAACATTACTAAACTGTGTTCTCACAGGAACAAACACAGGACCATGAACCACCAAGCACAGGAACATTACTAAACTGTGTTCTCACAGGAACAAACACAGGACCATGAACCACCAAGCACAGGAACATTACTAAACTGTGTTCTCACAGGAACAAACACAGGACCATGAACCACCAAGCACAGGAACATTACTAAACTGTGTTCTCACAGGAACAAACACAGGACCATGAACCACCAAGCAGAGGTGGAAAACATGAACATAAATATGGCCCCAAATTAGAGACAATGACTAGCAGCTACCAAACACAGAATAACATATAATAGACCTGTCAGGCTCTGACCATAGAAAACTAGAGGGAGCCAAAGACTTCCCTATGATCAGAGCCTGACAATTCATAAAAATATATAACTCCTGCGGTGTCCTTAATGTTTGTAGATTCTATAGAGATGATCTTAATCTTTAAAAGAGTCCACGCTGGCTAACACACACTCCCAGACCAAGCCATGAGAACACTATGAGCCACACTAGGAGAAGTTACCTCCAAGCGATAAAACCTCAAAGGTATGTCGGGAACCTCAACTCTCTACAGCACAGACATCACCAATCTTCATGCTCCTGAACAATGCCCAAGCTGCCACCACACCCCTAGTGGAGTGAGCACGCACAACTCTAGGCACACCTTGTCCTTTACTGTCATACACCAGGGAGAAAGACGGAACGATCCCTATCCCAAACTGGATTAGCGAAACAGACACAACTGGTTTACCACCGGGGGATGCAGTCTCCACTCCGTAGAGAGGACCCCCTCTGGAAAGTAGATCCGCACCCACGTTGAGAGAACGTTGGAAGATACTTCGCCCTGAGTGAACGGAAATGCGCACTGCTCCATATGAACACATAACGATACAGGTTTAGGAGAGAAAGACTGCCGTTCTGATAAACGAGAAAGGTCAAAGGTAATCGAGGAGAGGAAGGGAAGAGAGTAAACGTGGAAACAAATGCGCTTGTATGAATTTAAACTCTCCTTCTCCACTAATGCCTCCTCAGGCAAATTACGTTTACAGGGGTGGATCCCAAAACCAACGTGT
This sequence comes from Thymallus thymallus, assembly GCA_023634145.1. Lineage (NCBI taxonomy): Eukaryota > Metazoa > Chordata > Actinopteri > Salmoniformes > Salmonidae > Thymallus > Thymallus thymallus. The sequence goes on along the minus strand of CM042408.1, from coordinate 1,728,896 downwards.
AAAGTGATAAAAAACGAATGTAGCTAGTTGTGCAAGACATTTTACTGATAAAAGGAGACGTAGCGTATGGTTTTTAAATGTGTGCATGCTGCATGCTTTTCTCCTTCCAGAAAACA
>CM042408.1:1696280-1723780 GCA_023634145.1 Thymallus thymallus | reverse complement strand
ACATGGGTGCAAAATTCTATTGGTTGTTGCTGATCCGAGTTACGACCACGAGTTACGACCACGAGTTACGACCACACACTGTGAGAAATGACAATAACCAACATGTTGATGCATTTCCCCTTAGTTCACTCTTTTGGTAACCACGGATACTGCACTGCAGAAAGTAAGAAGTTAATGGAAGGCTAACTAACCCCTCCTCCCACCTCCACCTGGTGTGGAGGGCTTAGTGCTTTGTGCTTCCATAGAATGCTGATGTTGTGCAATGCCGCCAAACACCTGGACCTCATGGAGGGCACGACTCGCCAAAGACAGAGAAAACATAACGCGTTGCACAATATCTGGACTAGGAGAAAAGGCGGGTCCTTCTGAAGCACGACGTGAAAGAATTTACTACCCTGGAACATAGAATCAAGGAGCTGCTAACAGTGGCTAAAGAATCAAGGAGCTGCTAACAGTGGTTAAAGAATCAAGGAGCTGCTAACAGTGGCTAAAGAATCAAGGAGCTGCTAACAGTGGCTAAAGAATCAAGGAGCTGCTAACAGTGGCTAAAGAATCAAGGAGCTGCTAACAGTGGCTAAAGAATCAAGGAGCTGCTAACAGTGGCTAAAGAATCAAGGAGCTGCTAACAGTGGCTAAAGAATCAAGGAGCTGCTAACAGTGGCTAAAGAATCAAGGAGCTGCTAACAGTGGCTAAAGAATCAAGGAGCTGCTAACAGTGGCTAAAGAATCAAGGAGCTGCTAACAGTGGCTAAAGAATCAAGGAGCTGCTAACAGTGGCTAAAGAATCAAGGAGCTGCTAACAGTGGCTAAAGAATCAAGGAGCTGCTAACAGTGGCTAAAGAATCAAGGAGCTGCTAACAGTGGCTAAAGAATCAAGGAGCTGCTAACAGTTGAACACAGTGGATGGAAAGGGGCAAAAGATAAAAGCTGTGTTTCGGTGATCACATTAATAACTAGTAGTCCATGGGCCCTAAAGTTATATATATATTTAAAAAATGTAGCTCTAAAGGTGATTTATATGTAATATCTGGAGCTTTGAATAATACTTTTCCCAAACGGTAGCTAGGTAAACAAACCCAGATCTGGTGAACTACCCATCTAAAAAGCCATCCTCTCTCCATCTAAAGCCAGAAATCCATGTCTCTGACCCCTGCGATATGAATTCCCACCACATTGACATTCTCCTGGCAGGGGGTTCCCCAGATTCTGTGATTACCTGATAAGGTATGCGGCGAAGTGAAAGTTACCTTACCCACCATCCGGTGCTGCATTCCAGCGGGCTCTTGGTTATGGGGGAAACAGAGTGGTCTCTGTGCTGTGTCTCTGGGTCAGCCTCGTGTCCCTCTTATCTGCCAGCACTGACCTGCCTAGGCTCCAAACAGACCCTGCTCTGTCCATTTCTCTCATGGAAAATGTGCTTGTTTACATGCCTGACCTGGGAATGAGTTTACATACATGTGAAGTTTATCCTTCTCATTTTGTCTTGCATGCCTATACGCACACTGAGTCAACTATGCTCAGTCATTTCCATATTCATTTCCTAGTGTAAGTACATAACCTTTAAAATACACATATACCAATTTTTTGGTATTTTCTCCTTCACCCCCTTTGTAGGCTCCCTGCCTGTCTAACATATGGAAAACTAAAGTATCTTAACTCCCTAGAGTCGATGTCCGTGCCCCGCAAAAATCTAATTAGCATAATAAAAAATCCCCATAAAAACCCATCAGTTTAAGTTAGAGATATCCACATGTCTCACTTCCGCATCTGTGATGAAAGGTGACAGAGCTAGAGCGGCGTTTGTCATCTCATAAGACATCCCTAAAATTGGTCTTCTCACAAAATAGTATTTTGCGTCCAGAGACAGTTTAGTGCCAAAAATAAGGGATAAAATAAGGGATAAAATAAAGGGTAAAATAAGGGATAAAATAAAGTGTAAAATAAGGGTTAAAATAAGGGTTAAAATAAGGGATAAAATAAGGGGTAGAATAAGGGGTAAATAAGAGATAAAATAAGGGTTAAAAACATGTTAAAAATAAATAAATAAAAAGGATGTTTCCTGATCTTTCTTTCACAGATATAGGACACTTCAGAACAAACTTCCTTTAGATTTGTTTTGTTTGGTTTGGGATTATCTGTTGTTCCATGTAGTGAATCTGTTATTCAATGTGTTTGTATGGTCTAATAGCAGTAAGGACTATCTGTTGTTCCATGTAGTGAATCTGTTATTCAATGTGTTTGTATGGTCTAATAGCAGTAAGGACTATCTGTTGTTCCATGTAGTGAATCTGTTATTCAATGTGTTTGTATGGTCTAATAGCAGTAAGGACTATCTGTTGTTCCATGGAGTGAATCTGTTATTCAATGTGTTTGTATGGTCTAATAGCAGTAAGGACTATCTGTTGTTCCATGTAGTGAATCTGTTATTCAATGTGTTTGTATGGTCTAATAGCAGTAAGGACTATCTGTTGTTCCATGTAGTGAATCTGTTAGATAGATAGATAGATAGATAGATAGATAGATAGATAGATAGATAGATAGATAGATAGATAGATAGATAGATAGATAGATAGATAGATAGATAGATAGATAGATAGATAGATAGATAGATAGATAGATAGATAGATAGATAGATAGATAGATAGATAGATAGATAGATAGATAGATACTTTATTTATCCCCCGGGGGGGAAATTTCATTGTCAAGCAGCTACAACAAAACACAGGGCAGGTGCAAAATGCCACAACGAAAGTACACAAAAGACAGATACACGGTACATGATACATAGAGCGGCAGTATGAAAAAGTATAGAAATACAAGATATCTGGAGTGCAAAAAAAAGCTATAAAAGGACATTGCATAGTATGAGTGGTTGGCTGAATATGTACACTATACATTGGTGGATGTTGGATGGTTAACTATACTATACAGGTTGATAGCAGAGAAATACTTCAGTAGCTAAAAATGCGTATGATATGAGCGAGGGAATAATAGTTTACTTAATATACAGACTGGCTAAATGAACAGGTAAGTGAATATTTTGCATGGTTAAATTAGCTGTACAGGTAAATATACAGTTATATTTACAGATAAGTGAATACTTGCATGTTTACACAAACTGTACAGGTAAATGACAGGAAGAGATACTTTAATAGCTAAATGTGTGTATGATATCATTTGGGGTAATAATAGTAATTCCCTTAAAATACAGTCCTTAGTGCGCAGGGTGTAGTCCAGTTATTCAATGTGTTTGTATGGGCTAATAGCAGTAAGGACTATCTGTTGTTCCATGTAGTGAATCTGTTATTCAATGTGTTTGTATGGTCTAATAGCAGTAAGGACTATCTGTTGTTCCATGTAGTGAATATGTATAGGTTTCAGTGAGGAAGGCCTGCATGAATAGAGTTAGGTTTCAGTGAGGAAGGCCTGCGTGAATAGAGTTAGGTTTCAGTGAGGAAGGCCTGCGTGAATAGAGTTAGGTTTCAGTGAGGAAGGCCTGCGTGAATAGAGTTAGGTTTCAGTGAGGGAAGGCCTGCGTGAATAGAGTTAGGTTTCAGTGAGGGAAGGCCTGCGTGAATAGAGTTAGGTTTCAGTGAGGAAGGCCTGCGTGAATAGAGTTAGGTTTCAGTGAGGAATGCCTGCGTGAATAGAGTTAGGTTTCAGTGAGGGAAGGCCTGCGTGAATAGCAGCCAATTTACAGGAAATAGACGCCCACTCACTACAACTTAAGAGTTGCTTCGAAGAAATGACAAGCCAATTACTTAAGAATTTGACAGATTCTAGAGCATATGAGTTCAGCTTATGTTTTGTTGACTTTCACAAAATACACTTACTCTTTAAAAAAATCAACTCTGTGACTGTTTAAGTAAATTAATGGTTTGGGGTCAAAGATGTGTGAAGGAGATGGACAGATATTTTTTTCAGAAACAGACATTCAAGACTTTACAGATTCAGCGATGCGGAAAGTCGCCCCACAAAGCTTCTGGCATGGACAGATAAAGAGACACAAAGAACGTTAATACAGTCACTTAGAGTGGCTTTAATTTGTTTGGCAAAGCTTTGAGGGTGGAATGACAGCAGGAATGATGATAGGTTAAAGCCAAGGATTAACTGTATTTCCCAGAGTCACATTTGCCGCCCCCTTTAAAGGAGGCCTAACTTAAAAACCTACTCTACTCTGAAGCTTGTGGTATGAGAGGAAAATAATGATCCAAGCATCTCCATCTCTTTGTGGACCTGATGAATATAGCCTTTATGCTTCCATTTTGTTGACATTTCTCTGCTGTGGGGATTTTCTAGCGTTCTTTCTTAATACTTGGCAACCAGAACTCCTTCAAAGTCCTCTCTTTGCTGTTTGTGTCTCAAAACGCATCACAGAGATGAACAGGGACCCATGCTCTCCCAGGGTACTTGACATTCTCTTAATCGCCTCTAGTGTGGCTTTTGATGATGTTTGCGACCAGACTGGGGCCACTCTCTTGTCTTGGTCTCTTTGGCTGCGCTGGGATGCCATCAAGCTCCGGATGTAATTAGTGCTACAGCGTAGCAAAGCTGGGTAGGGCTGCCTAGGTCGGCCAATCATGTTCTTATCATCGGGAGACTGCCTTTCTCCTGGGAGGTAATAAATCCCCCTTTTTGACATGCTGCATTTGCTCTGAATACACACAAGGAGAAAAGCCACAAATTCCCCTCTTCTCCATTTCACGCCAAAGCTCGTAACAAGTCTAGGCAGATCATTGCAGCCAACCCGTCCTTACTATTTCTTCAAACAATAAGTTTGCACACTTCCACATTCAGCAGCCGAGGAATTTGGAATGTAATAGGTATTTGCACTGGAACGCTATGTGGACTGCGAGGTATAAACATGTATAACGACTCTCATGAAATTTAGCCACTCTGTGTTTGTCCAGTAAAAATACAGTCCTTGTGCGGCCATGGTAAGTGTCTGATGGAATGAAAGTGTTTCATGTTGTTTAATTTCTTTGTGTGTCACACAGCTAGCTGAATGAAGGACACGGTGAGTAGAGTCCTTAAATATATAGTCCTCCTGTTTTAAATATATAGTCCTCCAGGTTTAAATATATAGTCCTCCAGGTTTAAATATATAGTCCTCCAGGTTTAAATATATAGTCCTCCTGTTTTAAATATATAGTCCTCCAGGTTTAAATATATAGTCCTCCTGTTTTAAATATATAGTCCTCCAGGTTTAAATATATAGTCCTCCAGGTTTAAATATATAGTCCTCCAGTTTTGAATATATAGTCCTCCAGTTTTAAATATATAGTCCTCCAGGTTTAAATATATAGTCCTCCAGGTTTAAATATATAGTCCTCCAGGTTTAAATATATAGTCCTCCAGGTTTCTGATTTCATAGTTTCCAGTTCTTAGTTTTGTATCTGTTTTATTTTCTGAACGTTACAAAGGAATTGAACAGGAGTTCCATTTTTTTTTATCTCTACCATAACAATTTGGCTTCACTATAGAATCTGTGATGTCATTATTTTTAGAAACCCAACACTATACTGTAATTACTGCACATGGGTCATGTTGTCTTCACTGATCCTAGTTTATGGAGTGAGCTTGTCATACAGCCTCTCCCTATGTAACAGTGGATGGGATTCCTAATCAAATCAAGAACTTGGACCTTGTGGCTCACATATGTCACATCCCATCGGCTGAAATCACCCCCCGGATCCCCGGACTACTTCACATACAGTATGCTGCATACACAAAGTTTCATTTACAGACAGTATTTTTAATTACAGGTTTATTCTGCTGCACAATGGAAAGCTTTTTTGATTATGAAGCTAATCTGGCCATTGTAGGAACTCTGAAAAGATCAGAGTGAGGCCGCTGCTATGTGTGTATCTGCTCTGGCGATGTGTCTCACTGACATGGACAGTGAGACACATCGCCCTTGAGGCAAATGGTGGCTGTTACGGACAGCCCAAGGGTTGCATAGTGGATGTTATGGACAGCCCAAGGGTTGCATAGTGGCTGAATAGAAATAGGTCATCCGAGGGCCAGAGAAAGTGCGATAGGGGAGAGACATAATGCTTACATGGTGTATCCAAGCATTCACCTCTGGGTTTCACTCACTCAGTGGATGAGCAGCTATTAGTCACCTGTGCCAGTTCAATCACCAGTGTAAGCATGCTGTTGTCAGAGAGCTCGTTAGAGAGCATCAGTCGATTAGGTTATCATGAAATATCAGTCATGGCCTGGGTTAACCCTATGAAGGCTCTTTGACGTGGAGAGCAATGCCTGGGTTAACCCTATGGAGGCTCTTTGACGTGGAGAGCAATACCTGGGTTAACCCTATGAAGGCTCTTTGACGTGGAGAGCAATGCCTGGGTTAACCCTATGGAGGCTCTTTGACGTGGAGAGCAATACCTGGGTTAACCCTATGAAGGCTCTTTGACGTGGAGAGCAATGCCTGGGTTAACCCTATGGAGGCTCTTTGACGTGGAGAGCAATACCTGGGTTAACCCTATGAAGGTTCTTTGACGTGGAGAGCAATGCCTGGGTTAACCCTATGGAGGCTCTTTGACGTGGAGAGCAATGCCTGGGTTAACCCTATGGAGGCTCTTTGACGTGGAGAGCAATGCCTGGGTTAACCCTATGGAGGCTCTTTGACGTGGAGAGCAATGCCTGGGTTAACCCTATGGAGGCTCTTTGACATGGAGAGCAATGCCTGGGTTAACCCTATGGAGGCTCTTTGACGTGGAGAGCAATGCCTGGGTTAACCCTATGAAGGCTCTTTGACTGGAGAGCAATACCTGGGTTAACCCTATGGAGGCTCTTTGACGTGGAGAGCAATGCCTGGGTTAACCCTATGAAGGCTCTTTGACGTGGAGAGCAATGCCTGGGTTAACCCTATGGAGGCTCTTTGACGTGGAGAGCAATGCCTGGGTTAACCCTATGAAGGCTCTTTGACGTGGAGAGCAATGCCTGGGTTAACCCTATGGAGGCTCTTTGACGTGGAGAGCAATGCCTGGGTTAACCCTATGAAGGCTCTTTGACGTGGAGAGCAATGCCTGGGTTAACCCTATGGAGGCTCTTTGACGTGGAGAGCAACGCCTGGGTTAACCCTATGAAGGCTCTTTGACGTGGAGAGCAATGCCTGGGTTAACCCTATGAAGGTTCTTTGACGTGGAGAGCAATGCCTGGGTTAACCCTATGGAGGCTCTTTGACGTGAAGAGCAATGCCTGGGTTAACCCTATGGAGGCGCTTTGACGTGAAGAGCAATGCCTGGGTTAACCCTATGGAGGCTCTTTGACGTGGAGAGCAATACCTGGGTTAACCCTATGGAGGCTCTTTGACGTGGAGAGCAATGCCTGGGTTAACCCTATGGAGGCTCTTTGACGTGAAGAGCAATGCAACTTCCATTGGATGCCATGAGTCATTGACTGACAGTTCAACATGGGGTTTGGTTCCAAAGCATAGTTCCCCATCATTATATCTACAATATCCAACAGGTGGTTCTACACTGTTGCAGGGGTTGGACAAGAGCCACCAGTCAAACAGTCTAACCATATGATATGAATAGAACTAAGATGATGCTTTGATCCTGAACCTTCTGACTGTTCTCTACCCGTGAGTGTCTCAAGACATACTTTGAAATTTTATCAACTATATTCAGCCTACCTGGACTCTATATCAGGGATTATCAACTATATTCAGCCTACCTGGACTCTATATCAGGGATTATCAACTAGATTCAGCCTACCTGGACTCTATATCAGGGATTATCAACTAGATTCAGCCTACCTGGACTCTATATCAGGGATTATCAACTAGATTCAGCCTACCTGGACTCTATATCAGGGATTATCAACTAGATTCAGCCTACCTGGACTCTATATCAGGGATTATCAACTAGATTCAGCCTACCTGGACTCTATATCAGGGATTATCAACTAGATTCAGCCTACCTGGACTCTATATCAGGGATTATCAACTAGATTCAGCCTACCTGGACTCTATATCAGGGATTATCAACTAGATTCAGCCTACCTGGACTCTATATCAGGGATTATCAACTATATTCAGCCTACCTGGACTCTATATCAGGGATTATCAACTAGATTCAGCCTACCTGGACTCTATATCAGGGATTATCAACTAGATTCAGCCTACCTGGACTCTATATCAGGGATTATCAACTATATTCAGCCTACCTGGACTCTATATCAGGGATTATCAACTAGATTCAGCCTACCTGGACTCTATATCAGGGATTATCAACTAGATTCAGCCTACCTGGACTCTATATCAGGGATTATCAACTATATTCAGCCTACCTGGACAATATTTTGTCTTGAGCGAATGGTCAGGTGGCCGGAACATAAACACAAATAGTTAGTAAACTACAAATTGACCACAAGAAGCCAAAACATATGAAATATTTGACAGAAACATCATCATTGCTTACATTTGTAGACGTTCACAAGTCTCTATTTACGTGGGAATACTTGGGAACAGATTTCCTAAATTAAAATCACCTGGAGCTTGGTGTTTTTACAGTCTTTTATGTCCAACAATGACATTACAAAAAATAATGCCGTTGGGAGCCAAATTAAACCACCCGTGGTTAGGGAACCCTGCTCTAAACCACCCGTGGTTGGGGAACCCTGCTCTAAACCACCCGTGGTTGGGGAACCCTGCTCTAAACTACCGGTGGTTGGGGAACCCTGCACTAAACCACCCGTGGTTGGGGAACCCTGCTCTAAACCACCCGTGGTTGGGGAATCCTGCTCTAAACCACCCGTGGTTGGAGAATTCTGCTCTAAACCACCCGTGGTTGGAGAACCCTGCTCTAAACCACCCGTGGTTGGGGAACCCTGCTCTAAACCACCCGTGGTTGGGGAACCCTGCTCTAAACCACCCGTGGTTGGGGAACCCTGCTCTAAACCACCCGTGGTTGGAGAACCCTGCTCTTTAGGCTCTTTAGTGCTAGGCAACATTTACTAGACCCTTGTTTCATAGCGAACCAGAAACCCCACCTCCCACCCAACTAAAGTGCTGATGAATGATATGAGCTAATAAGCACAGAATGTCTCCGATAATTGACTGAGATTTCCTGGCTGTAGATTTCCAGGGTTTTAAAAGAAGATAAGTTTGACATAAGCTGAGGGCTTTGTCAGTTGAACTTGTCTCCAGTTGCCTTGGAATGCAAGTGATTAAACAGAACTGGATCCCTGAGAGAGAGAGTGAAAAAAGGGCTCTTTGAAACTACAGAGCTTGTTGAAAAGACCGGTCCGTGTCTGCCAGTGACTTGCAGAACAGGCTGGAGAGAGATTGTGCGTGTGGGCAGCGACGTATGGGGAACTTACATGCAATATTTGTATAACGATTACTATTATTGTGGTGGTCTTTCCCTCTGGCGAGGGAGGTCTGGTACAGTGGCATGTCCCTCTCCCTCTCTGCTCCCCACAGTGGCATGTCGCTCTCCCTCTCTGCTCCCCACAGTGGCATGTCCCTCTCCCTCTCTGCTCCCCACAGTGGCATGTCCCTCTCCCTCTCTGCTCCCCACAGTAGCATGTCCCTCTCCCTCTCTGCTCCCCACAGTGGCATGTCCCTCTCCCTCTCTGCTCCCCACAGTGGCATGTCCCTCTCCCTCTCTGCTCCCCACAGTGGCATGTCCCTCTCCCTCTCTGCTCCCCACAGTGGCATGTCCCTCTCCCTCTCTGCTCCCCACAGTAGCATGTCCCTCTCCCTCTCTGCTCCCCACAGTGGCATGTCCCTCTCCCTCTCTGCTCCCCACAGTGGCATGTCCCTCTCCCTCTCTGCTCCCCACAGTGGCATGTCCCTCTCCCTCTCTGCTCCCCACAGGAGCCTGTTCTTCAAAGCCAGAGAGAAAGGGAGAAAACGTGCACACACATGTGAGCCTGAACCTAGGGAAGGTGTGTCTGTATTGTTTTGCATAGATGGGAGTCAGGAGGTAAACCCTGGGGGGGCGGGGGGACTTCATCTGTCCATCAAAGAGTGAGCTCACCCGCATCCACTGGCCTCCAGGCTCTGAGCCAAGGGGAAACCTAGTACAGCAGAGTACCAAGAGGAGTCCTGGTACAGCAGAGTACCAAGAGGAGTCCTGGTACAGCAGAGTACCAAGAGGAGTCCTGGTACAGCAGAGTACCAAGAGGAGTCCTGGTACAGCAGAGTACCAAGAGGAGTCCTGGTACAGCAGAGTACCAAGAGGAGTCCTAGCACAGCAGAGTACCAAGAGGAGTCCTGGTACAGCAGAGTACCAAGAGGAGTCCTGGTACAGCAGATTACCAAGAGGAGTCCTGGTACAGTAGAGTACCAAGAGGAGTCCTGGTACAGCAGAGTACCAAGAGGGGTCCTGGTACAGCAGAGTACCAAGAGGAGTCCTGGTACAGCAGAGTACCAAGAGGAGTCCTGGTACAGCAGAGTACCAAGAGGAGTCCTAGCACAGCAGAGTACCAAGAGGAGTCCTGGTACAGCAGAGTACCAAGAGGAGTCCTGGTACAGCAGAGTACCAAGAGGAGTCCTGGTACAGTAGAGTACCAAGAGGAGTCCTGGTACAGCAGAGTACCAAGAGGGGTCCTGGTACAGCAGAGTACCAAGAGGAGTCCTGGTACAGCAGAGTACCAAGAGGAGTCCTGGTACAGCAGAGTACCAAGAGGAGTCCTGGTACAGCAGAGTACCAAGAGGAGTCCTGGTACAGCAGAGTACCAAGAGGAGTCCTGGATTTATGTCTTGTCCTCTTGTTAATTCAGAAACCTGAATTTCCATCTCTCAGTGCTGTGCCGTGAGTTGCTCTCCAAGCACAGCCCGAGCTGAAGGTCAAACCCATACTAATGCAAGGTCATCATGGATTTGATTATCCAGGGAAATATGCCTTAAATACCCCTGTTCATCCCCATCCCTGTGTGTATTCCATCCATGTGCTTCTTGACGAGGCTTTCTGATACTGTCACTTCTGATTCCATTCACCAGGCCGGGGAGCGCTGAGACCGCCGGGGAGCGCTATGGACCGCCGGGGAGCGCTGAGACCGCTGGGGAGCGCTGAGACCGCCGGGGAGCGCTATGGACCGCCGGGGAGCGCTGAGACCGCCGGGGAGCGCTGAGACCGCCGGGAAGCGCTGAGACTGCCGGGGAGCGCTATGGACCGCTGGAGAGCGGGGGATTGATTTAAAGCTTTGTCCGCACTCTGTCCTTATCAAAAGCACAGGGTTGTAATGTGCGCTGAGCTGGTGATTGTTGTGCTGTGTGTATGTGTGATAGCATTTTATTGAACAAACCCTTGTTTTGGCCCTGTTTTGTTGACACAGGAAGCCTTGTGAGACTTAGATATAACAAATGTCCACCAGGGATCACTGTTTTAGCTTCCATCTGTCATACAAAGTAGCCTATGACGTGAGTGGGAAAACAACTATTTTGAGACAGTTGTATGGTGCGTTTCTGTTAAAAACATAATATTTCATATTGACAATCATCTTCAATCACTTTTTATGAAAAAAGGATGACATTAGCTTTTTAAAAATGTATTAGTGGAGATTGGAACCATTCCCCCATGTTGCCGCAGGGACAGTGATTTAGATAGTACATGACACCCGTGAAATGGTTGACAATGTTTCTCTGGTGTGGCCCACTCTTTCTAGTTCAAGGTTATGCCCTTTTTCCCAAGGGTGCATCTTTTGGGGGTAATGTTTAGATCCATAGTCTTTTACCCTTGACCCTATGGAATTCTGTTGGTGCTGTCCCACAAGGATTAAGTTAGAGGTTGTCCCTAACAAACCTGGGTTTGAATACTATTTGAAATCATTTCAAATAATTTATCTGTGCTTGATTGAGTTTGCCTGCCACAATGGAACCAACAGAATAGTCACAAAACTGCAAATCCCGCCCATCTGGCGCTCTAGGTAGGCTAGAGCAAACGCTAAAAGGACATTAAATAGTATTTGGACGTCTGGTCTGGTACAGGATCAGAGCTCTTCCACACCAGTGTGAAGTAAACAAGCAGAACCTTTACCCCAGTAACCTACATGGGGCGTAAACAGGAGTTACTATAAATGGTAACTGGAGAAGGTTAGAGAGGGCTGTTATTTTAATCTTCCTGGCATTATACAAGGAAAACTAATAGTACCACATAGTATTACACTGACTCAACATCTAACCTTTTCCTCACATTACCTCATGTTATTCAGTGTGTTTCAGAGGATCCGTTTGAGCAAGGCTTTTCTGTTTATTATTTTACAGTTGTCTCCCTGGACTTTAACCCTTGAACCCTGACCTGGTTCACCTCTGTGTGTGTGTGTGTGTGTGTGTGTGTGTGTGTGTGTGTGTGTGTGTGTGTGTGTGTGTGTGTGTGCTACAGAGACATGGGCCATTGATGACCGATGAGAACTTAATGAAGCAGCTTTGCTTCCCAGTCCTGCTGTGTTCTGTCTCTACGGTAGGGGGTCAGGGTAGTCCTGCTGTGTTCTGTCTCTACGGTAGGGGGTCAGGGTAGTCCTGCTGTGTTCTGTCTCTACGGTAGGGGGTCAGGGTAGTCCTGCTGTGTTCTGTCTCTACGGTAGGGGGTCAGGGTAGTCCTGCTGTGTTCCGTCTCTACGGGGGGGGGTCAGGGTATTTTCTTGAGCTTTTAGAGGGGGCTCTTTCGTTGTACTATTGTTTGCCTTGAAAGAAAAGTGAAAAAGCAGTGCATCTCCTTGGCCTGGTGCTGGGAGGAAGTGAACAAGAGTTTGATGGGACATGGGGGGACGGAGAGGGAGCCAGGATGGTCCGGGCAGTCAATCAGAGTTGAAATAATTTGGAGAGTGGAAATCTGGGGAGGGACGGAGGGAGTGGGTAGGGAGAGAGAGGCAGGGGGAGAGAGAGAGAGAGGGATGGGGAGGGAGAGAGAGAGGGAAGGAGAGAGGGAGAGAGGGAGGGAGGGAGAGAGGGAGAGAGGGATGGGGAGGGAGTGAGAGAAGGAAGGAGAGAGGGAGAGAGGGAGGGAGGGAGAGAGGGAGAGAGGAAGGAGGAAGGAGAGAGGGATTGGGGAGGGAGAGAACAACGTTAGCACAGACATGAGTGAGCACAGTTAGCTAGGGAAAACCAGGGAGCAAGGGATGGGCTAGGTGAGGGAGGGAGGGAGGGAGGGAGGTGAAGAGGAGGGAGGTGAAGAGGAGGGAGGGGAGGGTTCAAGGAATGAATTAAATTAAGAATGAAGAGAGAGGAGAGGGGGTAAGAGAGGAAGGGATGGAGAATAAACGGAACCCCCTTTCTAGACACCTCCCCTTTTTCTCCCGTTGAGAGGAGCAGCCTGACCCCAAAAGGCTTTGTGAAAGTTCCCTCAGTGGAGGGAAAGAGAGACATAGAGAGAGACACGGGAGAAGGGAGAGAGAGGAGAGGCACTGGCAATAAAAATAAGAGTGGGGGAGAGGAAAGAGAGAGAGGAATGACAAAGTTGAGTTGAGAGGCAGAGAGAGAGGGAGAGGAAGAAAGAGAGAAAGAGAGAGAGAGAGAGAGAGAGAGAGAGAGCAGGGAATCTAGACACATAGAGAGAGAGAGCTGCAACAGTAACCCTCTCAGTTCTTCCCTGAAGTGTCATGGATTTGCGGTGCTGGATAGCCCTCCTGTTTGGACTAGTTGGGAATCCCGTGGCAGGTCTGGAGTAGCAAGAGCAGCAGCAGCATCCACATGAAGGAAATAAAGATGCCTTCTGTGTCTCTTAGCCTGCCTGATGCCCTAGCCGGGCGAGCCCGCACCTGGGTCTGCCTCTCCTGCATGTTCTGGGTGAGCAGTGTGTGTGTGTGTGTGTGGGGGGGGGGGGGGGGTTCTGTCTGTGGTGTCTGTAGGCGTGTGTGTGTGTGTGTGTGTTTGTGTCTGTGTGTTTGGGGGTCTGTTTTTGTGAGTCATCTCACCAGGTAAATTGAATGGACTACACTTCCCCAGGTGATTGTGTGGGCTCTGATTCTACATGTAGGGTGGAATGGGGGTTTGAGGGTCTGTTGGGTCTGCACTGCCAGGGTGCTGGAGTTTTGGGGGTAGGAGATCACGAGGTTGAAACAGGCAGAGAAGTTGAGAGAGGGATGATTGTTTTTCCTGCATCTCTGAGTGGACCCATTCCTGGCATCTTTACCCTCTCTTTAAATAGCTGGATCACTGCTTTCTCTCTCTCTCTCTCTCTCTCTCTCTCTCTCTCTCTCTCTCTCTCTCTCTCTCTCTCTCTCTCTCTCTCTCTCTCTCTCTCTCTCTCTCTCTCTTCCTCTCTCTCTCTTCCTCTCTCTCTCTCTCTCTCTCTCTTTTTCTCTCTCTCTCTCTTCCTCTCTCTCTCTCTCTCTCTCTTCCTCTCTCTCTCTCTCTCTCTCTCTCTCTCTCTTCCTCTCTCTTCCTCTCTCTCTCTCTCTCTCTCTCTCTCTCTCTCTTCCTCTGTCTCTCTCTCTCTTCCTCTCTCTCTCTCTCTCTTCCTCTCTCTTCCTCTCTCTCTCTCTCTCTCTCTCTCTCTCTTCCTCTGTCTCTCTCTCTCTCTCTCTCTCGCTCTGACTGGCTTAGACACAAAGCTATTTTTGCTCTCTTGTGTGCTGTCTGAGCTGTGTTGGGGTCTGAGCTGTGTTGTGGTCTAAGCTGTGTTGGGGTCTGAGCTGTGTTGTGGTCTAAGCTGTGTTGTGGTCTGAGCTGTGTTGTGGTCTAAGCTGTGTTGTGGTCTGAGCTGTGTTGTGGTCTAAGCTGTGTTGTGGTCTAAGCTGTGTTGTGGTCTGAGCTGTGTTGTGTTCTGAGCTGTGTTGTGGTCTGAGCATGTGTTGTATGTTCAGAGATATGAACATGTGCACAAAGCGGTGTGGCTTTGGTCCGAGGGGTGTGTTTCACAGCTGTTTGAGAGAATGACAAGAGTGTGCAAAGCTGTCATCAAGGCAAAGGGTGGCTACTTTGAAGAATCTCAAATATAAAATAGATTTTGATTTGTTTAACAGTTTTTGGTTACTACATGATTTCATATGTGTTATTTCATAATTTTGATGTCTTCACTATTATTCTACAATGCAGAAAATAGTAAAAATAAAGAAAAATGAGTAGGTGTGAATGAGTAGGTGTGTCCAAACTTTGACTGGTATTGTATGTACTGTATATATATATATATATATATATATATATATATATATATATATATATATATATATATATATATATATATATATATATATACAGTATGTATATACAGTATGTATATATTTATATTTATATTTATATATAGGTTTCCAGAGTCTGGTCAAGTCAGGGAACTGGAGTATAAGCTGAGGTGGCTGAGAAATCCAATGACGAGTGATATGTTCTCATCTGCAGAACCAGTTAATGTCTAGTGAAGGGAGATGCGGGAAACAGACCTCCTCAATGAACCAAACGGGCTCTAACTGCTAGCCAAGAACAAAAAGGATGATCCCCCCGCCCGAAAGACCAGGAAGTCTGGATGGTCTTAGCTGCGTTGACATTTTCCAATTACATGAAAATAAATTGCTTTATGAAAAGAGAAAATTACATGACACAGGAAATTAAGTCCTGGAAGACACTGGCCAAGTAGAAGGGCAACGTGAGCAGGGGATGGCATAAAAGGGAATGAAAGAAGACCAGGGAAGAGGACAACATGGAAACCTGAAACGCCAATCTCAGGACGTTCTTCTTCAAAAAACTCTTGTGAATTATTGATGAGACCCTAAGCCAGTGGCAAACAAATCAAGTGTCCTCTAAAAAGTTAGAAAATATGCCAAGAAACATCATCTTATCAGTGAGTGTCATTGCTAGGTCACAGAAGTCTAGCTGACTGAAAGTGTATACAATGCTTTTGCACCCACTACAGAAAAAGGACTTAACTCCGCCCCAAAATATGATGTCGCAGGCGTACATTCCCTCCGCTCTACTCTATTAACCTCAATGGTGCCGATGGGAGTGTTTATAACCCTGTGACATCATTGGTTTAAGTGCTCTGCTACACATGGGACTTAATACTAACTAGGTTAGGCACATGGTAGAAATATTGAAGGACTAATCAGATGTCAAATAACACAACCTTAAATCTCAACTTGGAGTGTATGAAGTTAACGAGGATTTGTACTGGTGCACTGAAGGCCACTTCTACCAATATGCAGGGGTTTAAGAGGGATTTGAAAGTAAAAATGTCTTGCAGCCAAGAGCCTCTGATTTAGCAACGCTGGTGTTGTTGTTGAAAAAGACACTTCAGAGAGTGCCACCTAGAACCTTAAGGCAAAGCTAATATTGACCGTTAGCTAAACCTTCAAGCTGTCAAGAGTTCCAGTAGCTTAATGGAATGATCAATGTCCCCTACACAACATAAAACATATTCCAGTAGCTTAATGGAATGATCAATGTCCCCTACACAACATAAAACATATCCCAGTAGCTTAATGGAATGATCAATGTCCCCTACACAACATAAAACATATTCCAGTAGCTTAATGGAACGATCAATGTCCCCTCCACAACATAAAACATATTCCAGTAGCTTAATGGAATGATCAATGTCCCCTACACAACATAAAACATATCCCAGTAGCTTAATGGAATGATCAATGTCCCCTACACAACATAAAACATATTCCAGTAGCTTAATGGAATGATCAATGTCCCCTACACAACATAAAACATATTCCAGTAGCTTAATGGAATGATCAATGTCCCCTACACAACATAAAACATATCTCTGTTTCTCTCCATATATTCTCTTTCTCTCTTTCTCTCTTTCTCTCATTCATCTCTGTATCTCCCCCTCTCTTTCTACCTCTTTGTCCTCAGTTCCTATAAGATTACCTTTGATTTAAGTGTACAAAAAGTTCCACATGTGGGGCCCCTTTGAATTACGGCAACATTTATGTAATTTCAGCATCTGGCTTTGTGTTGCCCCTATGTTAACCCTAACCCAGCCATATTGCATTAGCCATGCAGTCCTTTTTCCAGCATGTCTCCTCCATTTCATCATTACCTTTTCCAGCATGGCTCCTCCATTTCATCATTACCTTTTCCAGCATGGCTCCTCCATTTCATCATTACCTTTTCCAGCATGGCTCCTCCATTTCATCATTACCTTTTCCAGCATGGCTCCTCCATTTCATCATTACCTTTTCCAGCATGGCTCCTCCATTTCATCATTACCTTTTCCAGCATGGCTCCTCCATTTCATCTTTCCTAAACATGTTCAATTGGACACTGCCCGCTTCAAGTATTCTTCTTAGCCCATGGTGCATCAATGGAGCAGAAAAGATGAAACTCCGAAGGGTTGGGAATACTGCCACTCCTTCTCACTACATTAAATGGTGTATAAGCTCCTGTTCATGGGATTTATGGGAGTAGTGAAGCTTTGTGTGTCCATCCCCACCACCCCCCCCATCCAACCCCATTTTTATCCCTTAAAGAGACCCAGCCCTCTGCACATTTCACTGGACACATGGGCCCTCAGCATCCTATCGCTGTCCCGCCATTTCTGGATGGATTGGAGCTCCGATCTGGAAGGGCTCAGCTTGCCTTCCCAGCCTGTTGGCCAACTTTCCCTTCTCTCTTTCCATGGCTCTATTTTAATTTGGCTCTATTTTAATTTGGCTCTATTTTAATTTGGCTCTATTTTAATTTGTTATCATGCTTTCTCTTGTTCTCTCTTTGTTCATGTTGTTCACCTGAGTCCCTCTTTGCTCTTCATTCCATCATACATAACATCTGGACATATGATCATTCCATGCATATCATACCATCCTGCTAAACTCAACAGCCGAGCTAGAATGCTTTTATTGTGTTTTCCACCATCAGTAATCAACAACATCTGGAGTGGTTCTTATGGGAAGGAGACGCTCCGACCAGTAATCAACAACATCTGTCTTCCACTTCCATAATATATCCTGTTTTGGGGGTTCAATATTGCCTTAGTTAGCGGGTTGACACGTTTCTTCCCCCCCATGCATTTTCTCTTTCCTCTGATGTGTTTTGTAATGTTTCTTCAATGTTTTGGATCCACGGCAGAATGAAGTGTTCTGATGAGACAGACTGTGTTTGTGACTCTCCTCAGACAAGTAGAAAACAACCCTGATGTGTGTAGACCGGGTGCCATCCTCTACTCTCCATAGGTGGGTCATGATCATCAATAACTGTTTTGAGCCTTGGCTGAGTTCCCTAAACTCTTTACATGACTTTATTATGTGGAGCTTCTCCATTGAGCATGCTTTTTAGTCCAGTAGGTATAATCTGTGTCCACATAATCTCCCCTCAGTGTTTACACATGCTCCCAAGCATATTAAACAGATATGGCTTTTTATAAGACAGTTCTTTAAAATATGCTTCTTCACCGAGAGGCTTGGCCTGAGCCCATTTCTGTTCAAATGTTATGTTCAGCATGAGTTTTACATTCCAGAGTTGACATGCTTTGCTTTGAGAAATATTGTATTTCTGTAGACTGTAGATTCAACTGAAAGAGAGGCCTATAAAGCCTCACAGGTGACATCCCTCATGGAGAGTGTTGGTTGGCTGGCTGGCTGGCCCAGAGCAGGTTTTTTATTTAACCAGGCAAGTCAGTTAAGACATTGTTCTACAGGGTCAGCCATAGTAGTACAGTGCCCCTAGAGCAAATTAGGGTTAAGTGCCTTGCTTAAGTGCACATCGACAGTTTTTCACCTTGTCGGCTAAGGTGTTTGAACCAGCGACCTTTTGGTTACTAGCCCAACGCTCTAACCATTAGGCTACCTGCCGCCCTACTAGACTACCTGCTATTGAACAGGAAGTGAGACACGGCTGTGAACCGAGGTCTCCCACTGCCTTTTACCTCTGCAATCCCTCACTCATTCACAGTTCATCACCAAACAGCCTTGGTTACATTCAATATTGAGCTCATACGTGTATAATATATAGGTGTGTTCAAACATGGACTGCTATGCTTGAGTCATTTTGAACTCACAAGTATCATATTTTTGGGAGATTTTAGCCTCAGTTTTGAACCCTTGTTGCGTCTATAAACCCCACTTTCTGGCTTGCTTGTGAACACAGCCTTGACCTTATATGACCATGTTGTGTTCCTGATACATTCAGCACCTGAGCCTTGACCTTATATGGCCATGTTGAGTTCCTGATACATTCAGCACCTGAGCCTTGACCTTATATGGCCATGTTGAGTTCCGGATACGTTCAGCACCTCAGCCTTGACCTTATATGGCCATGTTGAGTTCCGGATACGTTCAGCACCTCAGCCTTGACCTTTTATGGCCATGTTGAGTTCCTGATACATTCAGCACCTCAGCCTTGACCTTATATGACCATGTTGTGTTCCTGATACATTCAGCACCTGAGCCTTGACCTTATATGGCCATGTTGAGTTCCTGATACATTCAGCACCTGAGCCTTGACCTTATATGGCCATGTTGAGTTCCGGATACGTTCAGCACCTCAGCCTTGACCTTATATGGCCATGTTGAGTTCCGGATACGTTCAGCACCTCAGCCTTGACCTTTTATGGCCATGTTGAGTTCCTGATACATTCAGCACCTCAGCCTTGACCTTATATGACCATGTTGTGTTCCTGATACATTCAGCACCTGAGCCTTGACCTTATATGGCCATGTTGAGTTCCTGATACATTCAGCACCTGAGCCTTGACCTTATATGGCCATGTTGAGTTCCGGATACGTTCAGCACCTCAGCCTTGACCTTATATGGCCATGTTGAGTTCCGGATACGTTCAGCACCTCAGCCTTGACCTTTTATGGCCATGTTGAGTTCCTGATACATTCAGCACCTCAGCCTTGACCTTATATGGCCATGTTGAGTTCCTGATACATTCAGCACCTCAGGCTTGACCTTATATGGCCATGTTGAGTTCCTGATACATTCAGCACCTCAGCCTTGACCTTATATGGCCATGTTGAGTTCCGGATACGTTCAGCACCTCAGCCTTGACCTTTTATGGCCATGTTGAGTTCCTGATACATTCAGCACCTCAGCCTTGACCTTATATGGCCATGTTGAGTTCCTGATACATTCAGCACCTCAGGCTTGACCTTATATGGCCATGTTGAGTTCCTGATACATTCAGCACCTCAGCCTTGACCTTATATGGCCATGTTGAGTTCCTGATACATTCAGCACCTCAGCCTTGACCTTATATGGCCATGTTGAGTTCCTGATACATTCAGCACCTGAGCCAAGTGTGGAACATTTCAACATGGAGATTCTCCCAATACACCTCCACTGCCGTGACCGATGGGTGAAATCTAAGGCACTTTCTCACATGTCTAAAGGTTTATGCATTCCTCAGTTCCTTCCCTTCATTGTCTCCTTTCCTTCATTGGCTCCTTCCCTTCTTCTAGAAAGGACTTGACAGGTTCATCAATAGGCTGACCTTCAGATGAAGAAGAGGAGAATAGAGATGTGTTTTTCCCAGCTTGATAATGTTCTTCAGTTCTTATTGATGATGCCTTTTCTCCTAACCAGTAGCAATTAGTAGGCTAGTCTCCTGACAGCCTGGGATTTTACACCCTGACAACACCACCATTAGAGGGGAGTCTGGGCTGGGCCCACTAACTGAATCCAGTAGTCTGAAAGCTCAGTCTGTGTGCTTCCGCTGGCTGGCGAGACTGTAGAACCAATAAATGATCTAATGATCTCTGGCTCCTCCCTTGATGCTAGCGTCCAAGAAGGCATTGTCTGACCGACTTACGGTGGCAAAAGAGAGCGTGGCCAAACTGAAGTGACCATAATTCCTGCGCTTGGCTTTCTCCTTGATGTTTTTGGTTTAGGTGCTCTGTTGCCACAAGACCGTGTTGTATTTCAGCGTCTGCTTCTTGAGGTAAACAACTTTCTGTAACAGTCTCTATGAGCCTCCTGTTGAGTGCATTCCTAACCACTGCTAAAGATACAAGTAACTTCATTACTTACAATGGTAAATAGGAAAACCTAAGTCCCACGTTATATGATGTATAATCAGGGTTACTGTATATGATGTATAATCAGTGTTGCCAGGGTTACTGTATATGATGTATAATCAGTGTTGCCAGGGTTACTGTATATGATGTATAATCAGTGTTACCAGGGTTACTGTATATCAGGCATACAGTGTGGTGGTTGTTTTCTGTGGGAATACCCTTATGCACTGTAGTGCCTTCAGAAAGTATTCACGCCCTTGACTTTTCCCACATTTTGTTGTATTACAGCCTGAATTAAAAATGTATTACATTTAGATTGTTTGTCACTGGCCTACATACATGATCCCATCATGTCAAATTTTTTAGAAATTAAGTATTCAACCCCTAAATACGTTCATGAGTACAAATGTGCTTAACAAGTCACAAAATAAGTTGCATGGACTCACTCTCTGTGTAATAATAGTGTTTAACATGATTTTTTAATGACTACCTTCTCCTATCTCCATTGAAACCGCTCAGGGATTTCACAATGAAGTCAATGGTGGCAACATTGTAGTTACTCCACAATACTAACCTAATTGACAGAGTGAAAAGAAGGGAGCCTGTACAGAATACAAATATTCCAAAACATTAATCCATATAAATGTAGGTATATAAATGTAGGTATATAAATGTAGGTATATAAATGTAGGTATATACATGTAGGTATATACATGTAGGTATATAAATGTAGGTATATAAATGTAGGTATATAAATGTAGGTATATAAATGTAGGTATATAAATGTTGTTATAAATGTAGGTATATAAATGTAGGTATATAAATGTAGGTATATAAATGTAGGTATATACATGTAGGTACATAAATGTGTCCAGTTGGGGATCTGATAGTATTTCTGATTGGCTTAATGCACCACCTCTAATGACCAGTGGAGCTTCTTCACCTCAAACAGCAAGCTAACAAAGTCTGTATGTACATCCATTGAGAATTACAATAGTTCCTCAATGTATTTTAAAAATCTCCCTGAGCGTGAAAGGGCAAAATGTCATGCTCTGATCCAGTGGAAACGTCTTAAAACAGGCCTACCTGATTATTCAGGTGCAGGAGATCCACAATACTTTAAGCTAATATTCTATAAGAGGAACAGGACCCCAAGCAGGAGAACATTAGAGGTGCCAGCTGTGTCTGTTCTGAGCTCACTGCTTATTTAGTGTGAGGCTGAGGCACCATACAACATATAATATACACTTCAAAAGAAAGACACACAGGACCTATATCATGTGATTATGTTTTCAATTCATCTATAGGTCTATGTGTTCCATTCACAGATTGTGTCTCTAACCACCCCGTCAACCAGCTCAATTGAGTCTACAAAGAGCTGGATAAACATAGTCACCTCTGTCTCTTTAAGGGCCTAATGACGGACACTGTCTCTTTAAGGGGCCTAATGACAGACACTGTCTCTTAAAGGGCCTAATGACGGACACTGTCTCTTTAAGGGCCTAATGACGGACACTGTCTCTTTAAGGGGCCTAATGACAGACACTGTCTCTTAAAGGGCCTAATGACGGACACTGTCTCTTTAAGGGGCCTAATGACTGACACTGTCTCTTAAAGGGCCTAATGACGGACACTGTCTCTTAAAGGGCCTAATGACAGACACTGTCTCTTTAAAGACCTAATGACTGATGCTGTTTCTTTAAGTGCCTAATGACTGATGCTGTCTCTTTAAGGGCCTAATGACTGATGCTGTCTCTTTAAGGGCCTAATGACTGATGCTGTTTCTTTAAGTGCCTAATAACTGATGCTGTCTCTTTAAGGGCCTAATGACGGATGCTGTCTCTTTAAGGGCCTAATGACAGACACTGTCTCTTTAAGGGCCTAATGACTGATGCTGTCTCTTTAAGGGCCTAATGACGGACACTGTCTCTTTAAGGGGCCTAATGACAGACACTGTCTCTTAAAGGGCCTAATGACGGACACTGTCTCTTTAAGGGCCTAATGACAGACACTGTCTCTTTAAGGGCCTAATGACAGACGCTGTCTCTTTAAGGACCTAATGACTGATGCTGTCTCTTTAAGGGCCTAATGACTGATGCTGTCTCTTTAAGGGCCTAATGACTGATGCTGTCTCTTTAAGGGCCTAATGACTGATGCTGTTTCTTTAAGTGCCTAATGACTGATGCTGTCTCTTTAAGGGCCTAATGACTGATACTGTCTCTTTAAGGGCCTAATGACTGATGCTGTTTCTTTAAGTGCCTAATAACTGATGCTGTCTCTTTAAGGGCCTAATGACGGATGCTGTCTCTTTAAGGGCCTAATGACAGACACTGTCTCTTTAAGGGCCTAATGACTGATGCTGTCTCTTTAAGGGCCTAATGACTGATGCTGTCTCTCTAAGGGCCTAATGACTGATGCTGTCTCTTTAAGGGCCTAATGACAGATGCTGTCTCTTTAGAGAGAGAGAGAGAGAGAGAGAGAGAGAGAGAGAGAGAGAGAGAGAGAGAGAGAGAGAGAGAAAGAGAGAGAGAGAAAGAGAGAGAGAGAGAGAGAGAGAGAGAGAGAGAGAGAGAGAGAGAGACTAGGAGAGAGAGACTAGGAGAGAGAGACTGGGCGAGAGAGACTGGGTGTGAGAGACTGTGAGAGGGAGACTGGGAGAGAGACTGGGAGAGAGAGACTGAGAGAGAGAGACTGGGAGAGAGAGACTGGGAGAGAGACACTGGGAGAGAGACACTGGGAGAGAGAGACAGAGAGACTGGGAGAGAGAGACTGAGAGACTGGGAGAGAGAGACTGAGAGACTGGGAGAGAGAGACTGAGAGACTGGGAGATAGACACAGAGAGAGAATGGGAGAGAGACAGAGAGAGACTGGGAGAGAGACAGAGCGAGAGACTGGGAGATAGACACAGAGAGAGAATGGGAGAGAGACAGAGAGAGACTGGGAGAGAGACAGAGCGAGAGTGGGAGAGAGACCGGGAGAGAGACAAAGAGAGATTGGGAGAGAGAGACAAAGAGAGAGACACAGAGAGAGGGAAATGACAGGGTGCTGGTTGGGGGTAGAGACTGCCTCGGTGCGTCCGTGTGGACAGAGTGGAAGGAGATGCAAGAGGTCAAAGGTGTCTGCTTGCGTTTTGTGAGATGAAGAATCACAGCCTTGTGGGAGAAAACACGGGTGGGAGGTTTGGGGGTTTGGAGAGAGGGAGGGGGAGGGGCGTGAGGAGGGTTCCAGGGACAGAGGGCACACGCCCACACACACTTCCCATATTAGCAGATGGGACCTGCCGAAGAGACCCCACTTCTTGTTAACTCCTCACCCACACACGTTGTCCCATATGGGAGACGCTGTGAGAGATGTTCAGTGGGTCATGATCTCCATTGACTGGATGGGTTGGATGGGGCCACAAAGGATCAGGCTTGAGTTGATGCACCGTCTGAAACTATCTAAGGTTCAATGACTTCACAAACACACACACACACACACACAGTCTCTCTCTCCATACTTCAAGAGCATAACATAAAGGTGAAAAGCCTTTTCATTCCTACTGCACGTTTGCATTGAGCTCCAGGGACGGATGAGGTCCCCCTGAATTGCGTAGAGTTTGGTCAGTGTGTAAAAGAGAGCTGGTTTACTATACACATCCTACTAATGTCTCGTTAGTGGCACCGTATTCCATAAAATGGTGTGAAACTCTCATACCCCATCTTTATGGCATTTTTACAAACTCTTAACTACTCTTGGGTTTTTAACGACATGGCTTTGTGTGTGTGTAGCCAATGGTACCACAGCTCAGATTTAATATGCAGACTTGCAGATGTGTGTTTGTGTGTGTGTGTGTGTGAAAAGGATCTAATAAAGGGTTGTAAAATTAATAGGCATATGTCTACAGATCTACAGTCTTTCTGAAGTGTGTGTGTGTGTGACATGTGTAGCCCTTGCAAAAACTGTAAACTAATGAGGTGACGGATGCAGCTCCCCAGCCTCCCATCCTCCCAGCCTCCCATCCTCCCAGCCTCCCATCCTCCCATCCTCCCAGCCTCACAGCCGCCCAGCCTCACAGCCCGGCTTCCTGAGTGTGTGTGTCAGAGTGCGTGTGTGTGTGTGTGTGACCTGGGGAGCCAGGTTTCATAAATAATAATTCCCATACCGCCTCTGCCATGGGCACACGTTTTTATCCCAGTCCATCTCTAACACACCTGATTGGAAACAAATCTACGTTGGTTTTCAGTCTGAGCCAAGATTGGCTGAAACAGGTTAGGTACTTAAGGGCTAGAACAAAAACCTGCACACCCAGTAGCTCTCAATGATCCTTCAATAAGTTGGAGATCCATGGTGTTTATGCAGAGGAGATGAGGAGAGGATACCACAGAGTGTTTATGCAGACGAGATGAGGAGAGGATACCCCAGAGTGTTTATGCAGAGGAGATGAGGAGAGGATACCCCAGAGTGTTTATGCAGAGGAGATGAGGAGAGGATACCCCAGAGTGTTTATGCAGAGGAGATGAGGAGAGGATACCACAGAGTGTTTATGCAGAGGAGATGAGGAGAGGATACCCCAGAGTGTTTATGCAGAGGAGATGAGGAGAGGATACCCCAGAGTGTTTATGCAGAGGAGATGAGGAGAGGATACCCCAGAGTGTTTATGCAGAGGAGATGAGGAGAGGATACCCCAGAGTGTTTATGCAGAGGAGATGAGGAGAGGATACCCCAGAGCACTGTAGCTCTGCTTTAGATCCTATCAGCCCATTGGGAGCCTTGCCCCCAAACTCCTCACTCCCTCCCTCGGGGTTAGGGGTCTCCATTGTGTGTGTGTGCGTGTGTGTGTGTGGCTCTGGGGATGGGACTCTTTTCCCAGGAGCTTAGCGTCTCAGCAAGGGAGCTGTGTGTACACTGGCCTTGGCCCCCAGGCGTCCTAGGGTGCCTGTTTCAAACCATCTGCTTTTGTGCTTGTCTGGCAGAGAGAAAAGTGAGTCGACGGAGAGGGCCATAGCAGGCCAGGGGCATTTGCATGGTTGGCATCACAGATCTCGTCTCTTGTGTATGTATCCCCATGATTACACTACACCCCCCTCTGCCACCTCTCACCCCTCCCCCGCAATCCCTGGCGCCCCGTATCCCAGAGTCCCCCACTTTCCTCCCCACCACAAACAATAAACAAACTCTGCGAGCAGCGGCAGCCCTCCTAATGAACGGAAACAATTAGGGGCCGACCCAACCAAGGGAACCCTGCTATATTGTTTCTTTACATAGTATTTGGGGGTAAACAGTGGAGACCAGGGACGGTTGAGAAGCAAGGAACAGCTTGTTTGTTTGGTTTCAAAAAGAGAATGAGCTCCAGACCAAATTGCTAATGGGAATTAAACAATGAGGAATTGCGCTGAAAGAAACCCCCCGCCCCAACCCTCCCCAACCCCCCCACCTCCCACCAGAAGTGGAGAGGCGAGTGACTGACATGGGGGCCAAGCAGGAGGGCTATAATTTTCCAAAAGTGTTTTGCTGAACTCTCCTCATCTCTGTTGCATAGCCCTGGTGAATAGGAGAGGAAAACACTGTTTTATTTTGGGGGTCAGCTCTTCTCTCTGAGAGGGCCAAATACA
The DNA here is from genome assembly GCA_023634145.1 of Thymallus thymallus. Lineage (NCBI taxonomy): Eukaryota > Metazoa > Chordata > Actinopteri > Salmoniformes > Salmonidae > Thymallus > Thymallus thymallus. The sequence continues at coordinate 1,697,324 of CM042408.1, read as the reverse complement.
ACGGGACTCCCTAGGCTGAATAGACTGAGATTGAGACATTTTGCCTCTCTGGCGTGTGTGTGTACGCATGGGCGTGTCCCTTACATTGTCTCCCTCTCTGTCTGTCAGGGTGAACAAAACCTGAGCCATTGTATGTATTCAGCATCACTCCATCAAGAGAAATATAGGATTCTTTCTATAAAAGATATTAGCATATATTTCAGGATGTTGTGTATCTTTGGAGGTAATCAGAATTCACGTAAACATTACACTTTTGAAAACACAGCTTGGTCTCTTGTAAGTTAAGACACCTACACATTTCTGTACTGAATGAAATATTACCAATACCTTATTTAACCATGTCTAACTTTATTTCTGTACTGAGTTAAATATTACCACTACCTTATTAAAACTATGTCTGTCTTTATTTACCAAACACAATGTAACACAATCACAATCACTTTTTGGTCTTTTAATAATTTTAAATGTCTTTGAACACAGGCTCAACACCTAACAAACACTTGGTACTTTTTACATCAGCCAGGCCCTGTTGATACCTCATATCCCAGTGATAATGCCTTGCATTAAGCCTGGGAAGTAAACACTTCAATTTGCTCAACGTTCCATGGGATCAACCATTGGCTCAACTTATCCCAAGACAAACATTTTGACTATATTAGCCCACACAGCTACAAGGATGCACATTCATGCTAGGTTTAGGACCTCGTGTTGAAGCTTATAGAGACCCCATCTGATGTATAGAACAATCTTAAAGTGATCTACTTTGGTCAAGATACAAGCATCATGAAACCTATAACACAGTCAATTAATTTGACTTGGTGAAACAAGGGTGGCTCAACTTACCCCACTCTCCCCTGCACATCTACATTCCTGTAAGAGGCTACAGAGCTAGGCTATAGAAGCAGTTTATTTGCTATTCTGTGATGTAGCCAATGTTCACGTGGGGAAAAAAACATGCCAGATGGATAATGTATAAAGGTTTGAATAAATGTACACATGATAATGTAGTTGTTATGGTTGACATTTAGTCTTAAACTCTTTTCT